>PVIA01006847.1:0-91314 GCA_004024845.1 Tonatia bakeri
GGTGCCTGGGGAAAGGACCTGGAGCTTTAAAAAACAAGAAGAAGAAAAAGAAAAAGAGAAAAACAAATACTTAACCATCTTTACAATTTTGCCCAAGGCTCTCTTTTTCACTAAATCCCACTTCAACTTCTGTGATAAATAATATCAAACTGTTTACTCAAGACCTCACGGCACACACATGATGCAATATACAGATGATGTACTATAGAACTGTATACCCGAAACATAAAATTTTATTAACCAATGTCACCTCAATAAATTCAGTTTTTAAGAACTCATAAGAAAAGCAAATCTCATGGTACAATAACGGATAGATATGAAATAATAGAAAGCAATGCTGAATAGGAGAAAAAAGGGATACACTGTAAAGAAACTACAAAAAGGAAAGGTTTTCATCAGGTTAAAAGGATTTTTGGTTTCAACAATAGAAAATCTTGTAATCTGATTTAGAGGAGGAAATGTTAAAAGTACCATTTGAGGGCCTGGCTAAGAGACTCCTTTAATCCTCACACTTACCCTATGAAGTGGCAGCAGAAGAATCTTGAAGTCTGTACACACACACGCCCACACACACACACACACAAAACACATTTCCACAGGGATTTGCTGTCCCATTGTGAAGTCACCCAGTGCTTCCCTGTGTGTAAAGGATGCATATGTGGCAGGGCTCAGAATCAAGTCCAGGCATCACAGCAATCAATTTTGCTACATTTCTGCATCTGCTGTTGGTTAGCCTCGCCCTGGAACGGAGCAGAGAATGAAAGTATGGATCATACTGTTGGAGTGTCGTACAGATTTAGCTGAAGAGGCTCCAGCCAATGACAGAAAAAAAGTGACAAGAAATAGGATTAGGGCCCCGAAGAGCATGTGGTAAAGCCCAGCAAAGAAGCCACATGGGGACAAAGAAGCCACATGGGGAGTCTCAGATAGGAACAGAGTATCAGACAGGATGTGCATAAAACCACCAGGTAAAGGCTTGACTGCATTTAACCTCAAGGATAAACGGGTCCCTCTAACAAGAGATGTGGTGATGATGCTAACAGGTATATTAGCTTGGAGGAACAGTTTAGAAAAGGCTAGTGATCTCTAGTTTGCTGCCAATTAAATAAGGCACTATGAGTGATGTTACATTTGTATTGCATCTGAACAGTGTTAGGTTTTATGTCACTTTAGTTCAGAAGTTCTAACCTCTAATTAAAGAATCTACCATGTTTAGGGTCCCATAATCAATTAGTCTGAAAAATATTAAGCAAAATAAAACATTTGCTAAAAGATTTCTCAGAACCTTTGCTATTATAATGTGTATCGCGATGGCAAAGAAGGGGATATAATCCAATCCATTTTATCACAGGGCACGTGTTAGCGGGGAGCAGAGTAATAGGGGTTTCATGATTCAAACGTGGTGAAAGATTTGTTTAGAGTGTGAGGGAAAACACAAACTTTCTTCAGGGCTCACTCTGTGTCAAAAAAGAATACTAATTGATTTGTTATAAGTGCTTGAAGATACTTGTGCTTTGTAAACATCTAAATCACAGGACATCCCAGAAGAAAAAGTACAAAGCGCATGTGCTTATCAGAAAATTGGAAGACCCATCTGGTTTGGGAGAAGTTCATGGTCCAAGATGCAGGAACACCTATTTTGACTAATAAAGCCCTTGTGTGCAATGAGCGAGCAGTCAAGACTTCAAAGAGACAAGCCTCAGAAACATTCTATCAGGTCCACCTCTCTGCAGCACCTCCCCAGACACCTGCCCCGCTCACTCGGATGCAGGTCCCTTCTCAAATGACATCTCCTCTGAGAGGACTTCCCCTGTCTAACATGGCAACTCCAAAAACTCTCTAGCCACTTACTTTGCTTTATATTTTATAGCACTTATTTACCTACACATTACCTATTTATTCGTTTACCTGTTTATTGTCTATTACCTCACTATAATGTTGGTCCACCGAGACCAGGGATTTTATTCACCTCTGTACCCTGAGTGACTAGAACAATGCCTCTGTCACATAGTAGGCCTTCAAAAATATCTGTTGATTAGATAACCAGAAATCCCACAGTGATTTCTCAGGCCTCTACTACTGGTGGTTTCCCTCGAAATATTTCATATATCCGAGCATTTAAAATTCTTGCTCCTAATCTCAGAAAGAGGGATGAGAGAGGTTGAGCTCTCTAGACTTCTTAGAACCATGGTTAAGGTTGAATCTTTTGTTCTTGACGTAACTGGCAGTGCCAACATCCAGTGCCAGTGTCATCCTTTTATCTGGGGACAACGAGAGATAAGATTATTCTTGTCTCTGGATCTATCATCTATCTCTCTATTTGTTCCAAGCAACAAGCAAGCAGAACTCATGACATGAGCAAACACAACAGCTGCAGAGTATCATAATATTGCTTCCTCTTGATATGGACTGAATTGTACCCCTCCCACAAAAAATCCATATGTGAAAGCTCTAATTTTCAATGAGACTATATTTGAAGATAAGAGTTTTAAAGTGATCATTAAGATCCAGTGAGATCACAAGGCGGGCTGGGGCTCTAATCCCATAAGACTAGTGTCCTAATAACAAGGGGAAGAGAAGCCAGAGCTCACCTCTCACCATGATTGCACAGTGAAAAGTCTGCCTGAAGATACAGAGAGAAGGTGGCTGTCTGCAAGCCAGGAAGAGAAGACTCATCCAAAATCAAATGTTCCGGCACCTGATCTTGGACTTCTAGCCCCCTGAACTGTGAGAAAATAGATTTCTATTGTTTAAGCCTCCCAGTCTATGAATTGTTGTTAGGGCAGCCCAGCAGACAAATATATCTCTTTTTGTTGAAATTTATGCACATTTTCTCAAAGGAACAAAACAACCCAATCTCTGCAAATTCAGACTTTCCTATCGTGGTTTATCTAGGGGTCCATTTTTTCCATGGGTGAAAGAATGTGATATGTGGCAAATGACTGAAAGTTTCTTAGGCAGAACTGTTCAAGGCAGTATGTTTCTCAGCACCAGCTGGAACCCTCCAAAGTGTCTGTACAGGAAACTTCGGATAGATTGATGCTTTGAAAGGGCATGTACCAAAGCCGGAAAGAAGGGCAAGTGAGTAGTGTCTGTAAGATTAGGACAGGAAAGTTAAATAGCACAGTGAGCTGAAGCTTAGCAGAAAATGCTAAGACAACACTAAGGTTAATCATGTTCGATAAATCAATAAAAATGAAAGGAATAAGCCCACTTCTTGAGAAAGACTGAATAAGAGTAATGTATGACTAAGAAAGAACTGAATAAAGTCCTTGACATCCTCTGTTTTCACCAAAAGGAAAAGACATTCAGCTTGGAAAAAAGAACAAATACGAGTAAGAGGAAATTGAACAGCTAAGTAAATTACAGTGCCTCTATTTTTAGCATATTAGGCAGCCACTAAAAATTATGTTTATAAAGAATTCTTAATGGCATGTGAAAAATGGAAATAAATTAATTGGGGGAGAAAGCAGAATACAAAAATGAACCACAAGTAATCTTGATTTATGAAAAAATTAAGTTATAGAAAAAAATACCAGATGGCAATATGCCAGAATAACACTGGTTTCCTCTGATTGGTAAGATCGTAGGTATTTTTTTCTCTGTGTGTTATATTTTTATGAACCTTCAAGCAATGGACTTTACTTTTATAATCAGAAAATAGAAATAGAAAAGTAAAAAAGAAACAAAAACAGCAGCCGAAGACACATGAGGCTATTACAAAGCAGCTTCAAGGCACTTTTAAATAAGGCCGAGATCCCAGGCCCAGGAGTTGAAATTAAGGGAATCAGTATCAGTAACACCTGAGGACACATAAACATTGAGGAAGAGGCCAGAAGACTCTGGTTTTCAAAATTATTGGTATCCTAAACCACTGGGCACAAAATCTCAGGAAAAACTCTTGACTTAACAGCTTTGAAAATCTGGAAAAAATGATAGAAAAGGAACGGGCTTAGCTTTCTTCTGTCACCATTCTCCTAGTTGTGAGCTTGCACATCTTGCACACAATTACCCAAACCTAATGGAAACAAGGTGCAGAGCCCAACGAACTCCAGCACAGTGCTCTGTGGGTCCCAACACAATCTACACACCCATAATTGATGGCATCTGGGAGTTGTGGCATAAGTTCACTCTTTTCTTCTGGAGCCAGCTTTTTCTCCCTGAACTCCTGCCTGCCTTCACAGCATTCTACAGTCTCCCTCTACTGGACTTTTCCGTTCTCAGAGTGTCCTAGTCTGCCCCAATCTGCACCTTCTGTCAGTTCCTCCAATATTCTCATGGCCCGTGGGCCACTAAGAGCCAGCCCCGACAACACACGAGGGCATTCCCCCATGTGTGTTTCTCATAACCAGCTCGGAAAGATACCCACAGCATTCCATGGCCAATGAGACTGGTGATTTAAAATTTGGGATAATCCTTAAGATGCATAAAGTCCATTCACATAGTACAAGTTTTAAAAATGCCCACAATAAAGAAACATGTTTAAATTTTACTGTATTTTATAAAACCATTTTTTAATCTTGTTAAATCCAATAAATTAGAGATCTTGGAGTACATTTGGGCAAGAGTTAGATTGGAAGTTTCCTCCCTAATAACCTTTATGGCCTAAAAATAATTTGCAGCTCCCATGCTTTTATCAAATATCTTGATATTGGAATTAGGACCCCGAGGGCCCTTGAGGGCCTCCTGCTGCAGCCTCTGCATCCCCTCACGATGGCTACCCAACCTGCCCACACAGAAATGAATGGGCCCTACCGCACCAATGGACTGGGGCATTGGTCCTCCCACTCTATTCCCTCCGTCTCTCCCAGCTGTGTTCTGTTTCTCACACACCTCATAACATCCACCAAAGACCACTCTACATGAAAGCTCAGACGACCAGCAGATATTAGCAAAAAGGCAATCAGTCAAACAGTTTGTTATTCCGACATGCTCCTCACCTATCTTTTCTAGGGATGTTTTTAGAAAAGATCTTAACATTTATTTTTTTTTACTTGATAAGTAACTCATAGCTCACTCATCCCTTTTTCATGAATGTCTCCATGACCATATCAGATTGCCCATCTTATCTCCATCCCTCTTATGGTACCACATACCTCTCTATGAAGTACCTATCACAATTACCATTTTATGTGTATTTGTATGAGCATATAATTAAGGTCTGTCTCTGTCACTAATACTAATACACAATAAATGACTATGTTCTACATACTGTGTTAACTGTTTCACCTTTATTTTTTCCCATTAAATCCTCACCACAATCCAGCTAAGCATAAAGGTTTGGAGGCGCAACCACTATTCCCACTTTATACATGAAAAGACTGGGGCATAAAGTGGTCAAGGAACTTGACCAAGATTAAATAGCTGATAAGGCACAGGCTGGAATTTGAATTGAAGCATTCTAATTCCAGGACTATTACTCTTAACCACCAGGCTATATTGTCTGGCTACCAGATATCAACTTTCATGAGGAAATAGATCATATCCGACTTTGCTCATTCGGAGACAGGAGTGCCTAGCACATACAGTCTTTGGATGAATGACCATAATTCAAGTAAAACATTCAAAAATTTCAGAAATATACATTATATAAAGTGAAAGCTGTCCATAATCCTATCACTATCACTCTCAAAGAAAACCGTTTTGAGCAGTTTTCTAGTTGTCCCTTAAAAAGCAGGAGTTCATTGAGCAGTGTCACAAAGTACATTAGGTATGTGACTCCATAAAATTTTAAGACTTTATGAGAATAAGAAATTTTCCCCATTGTGTGGTGTCACACAATGGTACACTGTTTACTCACATTACCTCTCCTTCCACCACCACAAATACTCACATTGTGCTGAATATTAACAGATGATAGATAAGAAGATGTTTATCACCAAAGCAATAAACAATATCATTCACAATATCTATGATCAAGAAAAAGAACTATAGGTTGTATAAGAGTATGGCTTTGTAGAATCAAAACTGAATAAGTAATAAAACCCAGAGAAGAATAATTAATAAATGTTAAAACTGGAGCGAGGACCATAGTAGCATGCCACATAGTTCTGTCCCTGTTGCTGGCCTGTTCAGTGTTTCTAGTAACCATTTCAGTGAAAATAGAACACATGTTAATAATTTCTGAAGATATCAGTAAAGTGGGAGAGATAGATAATATTTCAGATGATGAAATCAGTCTTTAAAGTTATTCCAATAGTAGAAATAATGACAGAAAGCTAACAAGATTAAATTTAGCAGAAGAAAGCCTGAATTTAAGTTCTAGAACAATTTAGAATTGGGACCCTATTCTCTTGATATCTTATGGAAAAAAAGCCTATGTGAAACCAAAGAATGATTAAGGGAGAAGAAATTCTCTCTCTTTTTAAAATCTCTTTGTATATTTTTTATGATGAATTTATTCTCACTGTAACATATTTTAAAATATAGGAGGACAAATATATTATTTATATATATGTGTGTGTGTATGTGTGTGTGTGTGTGTGTGTGTGTATTTATATAGACAAGACCACAGTAGCCCCTGTTCAATTCTCTTTCCCCTTCTGACTCCCCTGTTCCAGAGTAATCTATGTGACAGTTCCAGGTGTCTCTCTGTGGATTCACTATTTGCAGTTTCATATGAAAACCAAGCAGTTCAAATGCCATGACCTCCAGGAATCCTTCCTTGACCTTCTGCCCTCAAAATGAGTTAAGGAAGTTTCTCTTGTACATGATAGCACCCGCACCATCCTCTGTCCTTGACTCAAACATGATGCATGACTCTATTTGCTTTGCTGTCTTGCCCATTAAACTGTATGTTCTTTCAGGACAAGGAAACCTTTTATCTGACTGGATAAATGCATGGAGACTACACAGTAGGTTTAATAATGTTTGTCAAACTGAGTGAAAGCGAAGTTAAAGATTTTGTTCAGTGAAGCCAAAGTCAAATACTTAAGTGAGTGTTGTTGGAAGTAAAACCAAATGCTTGGGAATTAATCATCTTTAAAGTCAAAGAGTTTTTAGTCAAAGATTTTCTGACATTGTAAGGGAATTTGGCAGTCTGTGACCAATTCCTCTTAACTCCAAAATGTTAACCCTCTATAAATGTCTGTTCCACTTAAAATAATATTCTTCTTGTTTTTCAAAAGGCTGTAAGAGAGAATCAAAAATTTAATATTGTCTCCTTCTGCAGAATGGCTCCTCTTTCTTATGATCCTCCCTAGCTCTTTCTTCAATATCCTAAGAAGAGACTAGAACTTAGACTTCTCATTATGAAAAGAGTAAATGGTCTAGATTCTATTTTCCCTAAAGAGTTTAAACAGTGTCCTCTCTTCTTCAACAAAGAGGGTGACTATGGTTACCCTGTTGAATTTTTTAACATTATTCTTATATCTGCAGAAAAATAAGCATGCTTTTATACTTACCAAATTTCTAAATATTGATTATTTTGTTTTTCTAATAATAGTATAACACAAGAAACTGCACTTTGATAAAAATGATAGTTAAGCTAACACATGGTCATTTTTCTTTTGTGGGTAAAGAAGAACCAGTTTATATTTAATTGAATGAATTTTTTTGTTTGCTTTACTCTTTTATTTCTTCTAGGTCTATTGTTCCCATTAAGTTATCATAATATCCCATCAGCTGGATGAAAAAGAATTCTATACGGTATTGAGATTGGAAGGGAAGCATTTCCTTCCCTTATTATTATGAGAAATTTGGGGGCAAAAGTTCTTTTCATTTGGACCTTTACTTTGCTTTCAGGATTTTCATAATTACACCACCATTTTGTAACAGGAATTTTGCAGAGTTACCCAGCTTACTTTAATCTGCTATTCCCTATATTGGTGAATGAAAAAAAAAACAAACGAGGTGTTTAGTACCCAACAGACACTTTTTTTAAACTTTAATTAAAGTATAACTTACTATAAAGTACACAGATTTTAATGGCATATAGCTCAGCAGTAAATTTTTTACTTATACAGTATATACCCATATAACCAGTAAACATAATATACTAATTAGGTGGTCAGTATAGAATAGGCTGCACTACCAAACTCATAGAAGATTCATGTATTAAAAGTTTCTTTAGAAGTATTTGCTAACTTCTGCTTAACCAAGGAATGACCCTGAGCACAAGAAACTGGGTGTCAGTGACTCAAGTTGGAACCAGCAGAAATGCAGCCTGCATGTCCTGTTTCCAGCTATGGGCAGTGAAACTGCTGGTGGAGTAAGGAAACAACATGATAACACACGCAGGAGGTAGCATTGAAACCACCAAAGAGCAGAACTGAGGAAATGCACTTCACCAGAAATCCCTTAGCTCCCGTCTTCCCACGGGTCCCCTATATAAAGCAGCCAGGTGCCTGAGATGCTGAGATGGGCTGTGAGACAACAGTCCCCCATCTTCCAGGTGGCCAGCGCCTGAATAAAACCACTTTCCTTTACAGGACCACCTGCCTCTCGAGCACGGGCTTTCAAAGCAGCAGGCAGTCAGACCTGCATTCGGTTACATTATCAGTTTTCCCTTAAGGCCAAATTGAATTGCTTTGAGTTTATCTCTAACCTTTAATATTACTTTAATATTACTGGGTATCTAATTAAGGAAGGTTTTTTTTTTTTCATAAATATACATTTCAAACCTGTACCACTAATGGCCAAATACCTGCTGTTCTCTTCTCAATCTTTTCTCTCAGGCTCTCCTACAAACAGCTTTAGCTGAACGGTGAACAGTGTGCTGTGTAGCAAAAATGAAAGCAAAGTTCCATGTGGGAAGCCCAAATTGAAGTCACAGAAGGCAGGATTCACACTGCTAATTGTTGCTTAGCAATAAAATGTGCAAAACATGCCAACGGAACAACGACATAGGCACCAGAGGTGTCCGCATTGATGCTGGCAGTGAATCAGAAGTTAGAAAGCCAACAGTACCTGCAAGAAAAGGAATTCCATCCCTTGGGAGCCAGGCAGAGATTTCCGCCCTGCTTCCTACTTACTGCTTGGTTGTGAAAAGAGAAAGTCCTTTTATCCATTAGATACTCCTGTTGTGGTACTTGAATATTGCATGGAATTAGATACCCAGGGACTCCTATAATCTTAAAGCAGTCCCTGGTGGACTTGCACATATCTATAAGAATAGATATTGTTTTCTTTTCCTTATTGAATAAAAAGATTCTCAGCAAGGATAAACTTTCAAATCCCAGTTCGGATATTTGCCAAGGGAGCAGAGTGGGACTAGCAGCTTCTAGCTTCTGTCTCAGTCACCCTCACCCCTGAGCTTCCTGGGCAGCAGCTAGGCCTCCAGGATTAAGATTGTGTCTGGACAATCAAAATAAATAGACAGGGAGCCCAAGGTGTATAGGAACAGACTGACATGGGGTCCTAACCTGAGAACTCACTCCAGTTTTTCCTTATCGTGTTTTGTTTTATTCTGCCTTCGTTTCTTTCTAAGGGGGTTTCTGAGGTAAAATGTTCCTGTAGTTGCCTTAAAAGGATCTTGAGTTTACCTATTACCTCCAATCTTTTTTTTTTCTGGGATTTTATTTACTTATTTTAGACAGAGGGGATGGGAGAGGAAAAGAAAGGGAGAGAAATATCAGTGTGTGGTTGCCCCTCACATGCTCTCCACTAGAGCCCTGACCTGGCCCGCAACCCAGGCATGTGCCCTGACTGGGAATCGAACTGGCGGCCCTTTGGTTCTCAGGCCAATGCTCAATCCACTGAGCCATACTAACCAGAGCCTATTACCTCCAATCTTTTAGATAATATTTAAATGAACAGAATAGTGGTCAGGTAGGGATGTCTGGGGATTAAGTAAACAGAAACTATTTATATTACATCAATTATAAGAGAAAATAATGCAATGACCTGACTGGCATGGCTCACTTGGTTGAGTATCTTCCAACAAAGCAAAAGGTCACCTATTCAATTCTCAGTCAGGGCATGTGCCTGGCTTGCAGCCTAGTCCCCAGTTGGGGTGCATGTGAGAAGCAATAGATATTTCTCTCCCTCTCTTTCTCCCTCCCTTCCCCTATCTCTAAAAATAAATAAATTATTTTAAAAGGTAAAAATAAAAAGGAAAATCATGCCAAAAAAGACAAAAAGTACTTTCCAAGAGAGATAAAAACTCCTGTACACCATGACATGATTGTTGAAAAACAGAACGTTGGCAAGCCAAGCCAGTTTGTCTTTCTTCAGCCTCTCTCTCAGGAGATCTTTATTGGGGGGTATATACAAGTCCGGCTCTTTGCTCAGTGCTTTAGGCTACACAAATATTTTGCACATGGTCCCTAACTTGTTACCAGTGTAGTAAAGATAATATGCATAAGCCAGTTAGGGACATGCAGAGAATATAATGTAAAAGTTAAAGATCTGTACACTGAAAATTAATTCATGTATTTTGCAGAGTTACCCAGCTTCCTTTAATCTGCTACTCCCTATATTGGTGAATGAAAGAAAACCAAGGTGTTTAGTACCCAACAGATGCTTTTTCAAAACTTTAATTGAAGTATAACTTACTGTAAAGTACACAGATTTTAATGGCATATAGCTCAGCAGTAAATTTTTTACTTATATAGTATATACCCATATAACCACCAATAAGACCACATATAAAAATTACCAGTGCTCCAGAATGCTCCCCAATTACTACTGCCCAATGGTAACCATCATTCTGACTCCTACCTCAGTGGAGTAGTTTTGCCTGGTTTTGAACTGCACAGAGATGAAGTCATGCAGTATTCTACTCTGATTTCCGTTTCACCCAACTTTATATCTGCAAGGTTCTCCATGTTGCACACAGCAGTTGTTATTTCTCATTTCAGTGTAGCATTCCATTGTGTGATTATACCACAGTTTTGTTATCTATTTTCTTTGGGGAAATATTTAAATTTTTTCCCAATTTTCAACTAATATGAAAAAAACACCATAAACATTTTTTTCTAATTATTTTGGTGAACATGAGCACACATTTATGTTAGTCATAAACCAAGGAGTAGAATTGCTAAGTAGTTATATGTTTAGTTTTGGCAGATACTACCAATTTTTCAAGTCATCATACCAAATCACACCCACTAAGGGCAGAGCTTTTTATGCCCTATACACTTGCCAACATTAAGTATTGTTAGTCTTTTGATTGTAGCTATACTAGTAAGGTACCGTGGCTTTAATTTGTGATTTCCTAATGACCAGTGATATTGGATATCTTTTTACATGTCCATTTTGGCTCTTTGAATATCCTCTTTTGTAATAAACCTCCAACAGATAGATATATTTCAGAAGGGTTGGGGTTTCAAATGAAACAGGATGTAGGTCTGCTGATTTTTCAGGCCTCATAGAATCTGTGTATGTCCTGCTTAGAAAAGGATACTGGGGCAATGACTTTTGTAAAGGGGAAACCTCCGAGTGAGCTGCCTGCCACTGGAGCCCTTTAAGCTGAGACCAGACAAATAGGAAACCTGTAGACGAATGCAAATACCAGCTGGAAGGTGAGACTAAATAAACTTAAATGTCTCTTCCAACACTGGTAAGTTCTACAGGGATTTAACTATTGGGAAATCAGCAAGAACCGGAAGGCAGAGGGAGGAAGTCAAAGGACAAAGCTTTTCATTTTTGAGTACCTGTTGTGCGCCACGGGCCGCACTAAGCCTTCACATGCTTTAATTCCTTTCATTCTTACCACAATCATATAAGATAGTATAAGGAAAAACTCTCGTTTCCTTCTCTCTGCACAGGACACTCATATTTCAGGTCACCAAATGTGTAGCGGTTTTCCCACACGGACCAATTCTCAGATACCAGCTGGGGGTCCTAGAATTGAATCCAGTTCTGACACTATCTACCAGGAGTTAGCATCAGATCCCACAAGTTAAGGGTTCAGTCCCAAAAGACAGCCCACACTTCAGATACCAGTGGCAAGTCCCAAATTATCGCCTGTATTTCTTACCAACTGGCTATAAATCAAGGTTCCCACAGCCACCTCCTTGGGTTCTGTATTTTTTAATGACCAATAGAATTAAAAGAAACACTTATATTTAACCATATGTTATAAAGGATAAAATGAGCAGCCAGATAAAGAAATACATGGCTGAGGTCCAGAAGGGTGCTGAGCATAGGAGCCTCGGTACCTTTGGAGCTGAAATGCACCCTGCCCTCCTAGCATGTGGGTATTCACCAACAAGAAGCTCTCTGAACCCTGTCTTTTGTGTTTTTTATGAAGTCTTTATACTTAGTTATGATTGATTAAATATTGGCCATTGGTGATTAACACAATTTCCAGGCCCTCTTTGCTCCCCAGAGGTGCAGGGGTGAGGCAGAAGGTTCTAAACCTCTAAGCAGACAAGGTCTGTCCAGAAAGTATCCAGCCATATAATATGAAAAATAGAGACATTTATTGAAGAAGATAGAAGAAACACTGCACATAAGACAATGATGCCTCAGTCCCCTTCAAAGTAGGCACTGTGGGACCTCACACAGTTCTCCCAGCATCTCTTCCACTGTTCAAAACATTCTGTAAAATCTTTTGTTGGAATCAACATCAGCTGCCCCATCGTATTTTCCTGAACCTCATTGATGGTCTAAAATATCTTCCTTTCCAAAGGTGATTTTAGTTGTGGGAAAAGCCAGAAGTCACAGGGTGCTGAATCTGAGGTATAGCAGGCTGAGTCACCTGCGTGATTTGATACGTCACCAAAAAATCTCTACACAAGACACAATACATGAGTGGGCATGTTGTTGTGATGAAGCTGCCAATCATCAGTTGCCCACAGCTGCAGCCATTTTCATCGTATTGCACCTCTCGACCAATGAAGAACACTGAGATAGTATTCCTTATTAATTGTTTGGCCTGGAGGGGCATACTCCTGATCAATAAACACAGTTAGCACGGTCTTGATCTTGCTGCGACTTTGCTGCACCTTCTTCGGGAGTGGAGAACCAGGAGACTTCTATTGGGAAAACGGCCTTCATTTCCAGATCATAGCTATAAACCCATGAACAGTTCATCTCCATTTATGACCTTCTTGAGGAAATCTGGTTCATTTGTAGCGGTTTGGATCAAGTCATTAGCAACTGCAGCACGATGTTCCTTCTGCTCTGGTAGCAGAAGCCACAGAATGAATTTTGCCATAACACATTTCATGCCAAAATCCTGCATCAAAATCTTGGACAAAATAAATCTTGGAATCCCCAGATCAGCTTCTAGCTCTCGTATTGTCAGTCGCTGATCTTTGTTGATTGCAGCCCTCACACGTTCTCAGGTGTTTGGCTTGTTGCAAGCCTTCCAGAACATGGATCACTTTCAACAGACTCTTGACCATCTTTGAAGCATTTGTGCCACACTTTTATTTGCACTGCACTCATTGCATCATCCCTGAAAGACTTCTGAATCATAGCTTCTATGGAGGAATGTTCAAGCTTAACATAAAATCTGATGCAGATTTGTTGCTCTACTCATCAGTCATTTTGAATACGATGGTCACACGGTGTGCACACTCACGCAACACTGTCTACCACCCCATCTGACTGTACAGTGAAGTCATCATCGTTCATGCATGTGCATTCCAGTCCACTTTCCTTGGCTGCCAGGTTGCATCATGTCACTCAAACCATTCTCCTTATATTAACAATGGCTGGACGTTTTCTGGGCAGACCTCCTGACAACCAGCCCTCACCCAAAGATTATCTAAGAGCCCTCAGCCTTTGGTCATTTCATCACCAAACAAAAAGACATTTATCACCTTGGAGATTCCAAGAGTTTTAGAAGTTATGTGCCTTGAAACAAGGACAGAGACCAATAGAGATTTCTTATTATGTCGCAGGTAGGTACTGTCTGTATTAGTAATCTATTGTTACATAATATTATTATCACACACTTAGCAGTCTAAACTGACCACACATGTATTTTCTCAGGTTTTAAAGGCCAGAGGCTGGGAATGATTTAGCTATGTCTTTGCCATTAGGTATGGACCAAGATTGGGTTCTCTTATCTGAGGCTTGACCAGGGAAGAGTCAGTTTCCAAGGTCACATGACTGCACCAACATTCGGTTCCTTGCAGAATGTTGGATGGAGGGCTTTGGCTTCTTGTTGGCTGACAGTTACTATGAGTTCACTGTCACAGGGCCTCTTCATACAGCTACTCTCAGTGTGGCAGCTTGTTTGTCAAAACCAGCAAATAGATGTTCCAATCATATGTGACATAATCATATATGTGTGATTATGTATATTCTGTACCATTGTTGTATTCTATTAATTAGGAGCAAGTCACAGGTCAAACTTGCAGTGGGGAGTTAGACATGGGTGGAACATCAGTACCAGGTAACGTGGGAGCCACCATAAAAGCCTATCTGCTACACTGCTGTTATTTTCACTTTACATGTGAACACTAAACCAAACAAGGTAAAATAAATTGTCAGTCTATAGGTAAACCATGTTTTGATATATATTTGTATATTGACAAGCATCAATATATCTAGATTGATATGTGTCAATATATCTAAATCCAGCCCTGCCTGGTGTGGCTCAGTGGATTGAGGGCAAGCCTGTGAACCAAAAGGTTGCAGGATTGATTCCCAGTCAGGGCACATGCCTGGGTTGCGGGCCAGGCCCCCAGTTGGGGGTGTGTGAGAGGCAACCAATCAATGCATCTCTCACACATTGATGCTTCTCTCCCTCACTGTCTCCCTCCCTTCACCTCTCTCTAACACTATATAAAGAAAATCTTTAAACTGTATATATATATATAAAAATCCAGATTTTGCCTTTTTAACAACCATTTGCCAGGGAAGAGGAGGCTGAACTAGAGCAAGAACTGCTGATTCTGAATCACCTGAAAGAATGGGGTGAGGGACCAACATGAGCAAGGTGGCAGGAAAAATGGGTGTGTTATAAGAAAGTGAGGAAATGGTCCAATTACAATAAAATTTATTTGGATGAATGATGTAGGATGGGGAAGGCTGCTTAACTCCAGAAGTCTAGGAAGTCAGAGATGTATCAATCTAATGCAGTATTCAACAGGGAATTATTGTAGGTTTTTAAGCAGAAGTTTTTTTAAGTATTAAGATAAATCAAGTACCACCACCTAATTCTAATCAATATATCTTAAACTTTAAGTTAGAAGAGTTGGAAGAATAAATCTTTATCTTAACCAAAGTAGATATCCATCTCTACTTGGCAATGGCTTTTTAAATATAGCTGTAAATGATTTAAACAAATAAATATTGACTGTTTGGTTAAAAAATATTTCTCAAGGAGCATCTTGGGTTAGATGTAAATGGAAGAAAGACCTTGCAATAAAAAATACAACTGTTCAGGAGGCTTTTACCACCACCCCCAAGTCCTCAATCCAACACCAGGGCACCGCGGAAATCAGTTCCCTTTGAAGCCCTGGAACACACAGCCAACCAGACACAGGCCAGTCCGGCCCTCTAGAATTTTTATCATATGGAATAGAGGTAAAACTTGAGGTCTGGGAAAAGAAGGCTATTTAAAAGAATCATTGGAAATTATAAAATGAAGTGTTTCTTCTATCCAACGCTCATGTTACTTGCATTCACTCCTCACTTTCAGTTTTTCTAAACAAACAAATAATACCATATTTGGTAGAATGAGTTGAGGTAACTGTTTATCTGTCCTCTAACAATCGTGAGTGCGGGCTTAGAGGCAGACTGCCTGGGTTCAAATCCTCACTCCTCTACCTTTAAACTGTGTGACCGTGAATGAGTTATTAATACTTGATTCCCACAAACCCGTTTCCTCCTGTCACATGAGAGTGTAAAAATAAGATAACAGATAGGTTGTAGAAGAATAAAACGAGATACTACATTTAAAAAGGTATAGTATAGGGAATGGAATGTAGTAGACTCATAATAAAATGTTCATGGTCACATCATTAGTGCACAGTGTAATGATTTGGTAATAAAAGTATAGTGAGTTTTGTTGAGCGAAATGTCCAATATAATGAACACTTGTCCATTTTGTGGTTTCCCTACAAGGGCACATGTTCCTCCAGGGCACATGGCCACAGTGTAAATGGTCATGGGGTTTCCTCCTGGAGTGCTACTATGCTGGAGGATTCAGGGGACAGAAAACAAAATTTAACTCACAAGTAACTTTTTAATTATCTTTATATTAAATTCATAGGAAGTGTTTTTGTGATTAGATAAATGGTAATATATACTAGTAATACTGATTTAAATATCTATGAGTTTACTTTTAAGTCCACAGTTTAGAAGTCATATATATGGATTTAAGAGCTATAATACATTATTTTTATATTAATGATCTAGAGGAAAGATTCCATTTAAAATAAAGCTTGACATATTAACTTTTTAATTACACTCACCTTTTTTCATCTGGTGGTAAAATATTAGTGTCACTGTTTTATACAAATATATCTTATCACAGATCATAAGCTATTTATAAATTATGTAAAAACCTGTTTTCTTCACTAAAGAAAAAATTGGTGGGGCATTAGAGTCAGACAGACTGTCTTGAGGGCCCAAATACTCTGCCTATCGCTAAACAGATTGGGCAACTTGTCAAAACTCTCAGAACTTTGATTTGAGGAATCTGACCCACTTCATAGAGATGTTGATGAATTTAAATCAGGCACGTATGTCAGGTGAAACACAGAAACCCCAAATTACAGCTGCGTTTCCCAGTTACAATCCTCCCTGCTCCCACTTCAGTGATCACTCTTCCTGCAGCTGTCGACCTCATGTCCCACCAGCCGCCAATCAGCGCATGCTTGCCTTTTTATAAAATCCGAACTTTCTCTGTCATTTTCACTTTCTTATTTCATTGTAAGTTTTACAAATTGTAGCTAAGCCACAGACTGAGAGACAATGTCTGCAAAACATATAGTATTTGACAAACTACTGGAATGCAGGATATATAAATAACTCCTAAAACTCAATAATAAAAAGAGGACCTAATAAAAAATGGGCAATGGATTTGAACAGGCAATTCGAAAAAGAAGATATATGAATTATCAAGTACATGGAAAAGTGTGCATCATTAGTCATCAAAGAAATGCAAATTAAAATCATAATAAAGTACTCTACACACCCACACAAAGTTTTAAAAATTTAAAAACTGATAACATCAAATATTGGCAAGGACATGGAATAAACAGAATTCTGGGAGTAATTTCATTCCTCAGTTGTCAGCTAAGAGGAACAAAGTGTATGTTTATAGAAAAACTTGAACAAGAATGCATATAGCAGTCCTATTCACAATAGCCAAAAACTGGAAATAGCCCAGATATCCACCAATAGAAAAATGGAGAAACAAGCTATAGTATATTCATACAATGGAACATAACAATAAAAAGAAATTAATTATTAATACATGCAACAGTATGGATGAGTCTAAAACATTTATGCTGGTTGAAAGAAAAATAGTATATACTATATGATTCCATGTATATAAAATTTTTGAATAAGCAAAAGGTGGGGATTGCCTGGGAAAGGGAATGAGAAAACAGTGTAAGACAGTGGTAATGCTCTACATCTTGCTAGGGGTGTGTGTTGTAAAGAGTTTTACATTTGTCAAGACTCAGTAAATACACACTTAAGAGATGTGCATTTCTTAGTACAACAAAAAAAACTGTAAATACATAATCAGACTATGTGCTGATGTCTGCAGTTTACTTTCAAATGTATCACAATTTAAAATAGATTAAGGCAAGAGAACAAATAGCCAAAAAAATACATGTTAAAAGAAATAAAGTACAATGTTAATAGTAGATACCAGGCAGTGAGAATGTGGGTGTTCATTGTAAAATCAGTTGTTTTCATAATAAAATATTGGGAAATTTGGGATAAAGCAAACTGAATTGTAAAAACTCAATGATGAGAAAATTTCACAGCAGTTGCTGAAGACATTCCAGGAAGGGCACAATTTTTAAAAATCGTATACATACACACAGACAGTCCTTTAACTATAATAGAGCTTCACGGGGCATTTATAGTATTGTCTGATGTATAACTATTTTCTTAGAAAAACAACAAAAACAATTTTTAAAAGTTGCAGTGATTATGAAATAAAAGTATAATTAAAAGAATACTATCACAAGGTCTTAATCTCAGAAACTGTTAGAAAGTTTCTTTTAGCATCAAAAATATTCTTTAAGGAGAAGATCTGTTAGAGCATTGGATAATAAAGATGTTCTTCAGATTACATTAATATCTGCTTTTTTAAGATAGACATTGTGACTCTGAAGCATTTTCAATACTTTTTGTTCAAAGTTGACTCAATTGTCTATATCGATGTTTTTCAACATTTAGTAGTTCTTGAACATTAGAATCACTGGAAAAAATTGTGGAAAATTCAGATTCTTGAGCTTATCTCATACCAACTGAATCAGAATCTCAGAAAGGTAGGGTAATTTTATTTATATATATATGTATTTCTTTAATTTTCGTATGTGACTGAGCTGGAATTGAGAAACATGGTTCAAAATCATGCTGTTATTATATATTAAATATGCTCTGCAAGCAATGGACACATGATAAACACTCACTGGCAGTCTACCCACTAACTGTGCCAGCTTCCAAACAGCTGCTCTTATGTATTTCCCAGTTACTCCTCCTTCTCTCTACTCACACATTTCTTAGTGGTCTCCTGTGTGTTAGACAAGCTTCTTAAGTGCAGGCTCATTTTCCAGCCGATTTATAGAGTAAAGCTGATGGCTACGTTAGAGGATAATATGGAATCACTAGTGGTGCTATTTCTCCAGCTCCCAGCCAGGGCTGCTATAATGGGATATGTGGAGCATGCTGTGCACAGGGATTCCCAAAGAGGAAAGGGCCCAGGCTCTGATCAATGCTTCCATTCATTTTGTTATAAATGTTTTTGGTCATCTACTAAACAGAGGCCAAGACTTATCCATTCTTTGTTTGATTGTTTGTTTTGTCCCTTAAACAATATCCCTCCAAAGTTTCCAATGGAGACATACACATTGCAGATATATACATATGATTTATCAGTCAGTTATCTTTCATCAGGGCAAAATAGACTGAAGTTAAAGAACAATTGTAAAGAGGACACTAAGAACAGATGTGATCCAGGAGATATCTGAGTGCAGAAATGGGGATAAAGCCAACCCCAGACTCATCACAACCAACAATACCTTTGATCTACAAATAGAGAATAATGACACTTCTTATTCCTTCATGTACAAGTCTAGTTCCCAAAGCTCTGATAGGAGCAAGTCTCCTTGCCCTGGGAGCCTGCAATATTGCCCCCATTTGTCAAATTGTGTTCTAAAACTGTGACCCCAAAACTTATTCCTACAAACCAGTAGCCACAGTTAAATAAGTTTTGGAAATGCTGCAGTTGACATCCCTCGACTCATGGACATAAACTAAAGGGGGGAATGTGAGTGGGAGGGGATGGGCAGGGTGGAGGGGAGTGAAGGGGGAAAATGGGACAACTGTAATAGCATAATCAATAAAATAAAGAATTAAAAAAAAATTAAATATTGAAAGAAAACTGAGAGAAACCATTGCTTGCATACCTATTTTGTAAGCAATGTTAAAGGAGTTTTTCCAAGCAGAAGGAGTATACTATCCATCAGAGTCTTCTTAGGCTGTTGCAAAAAAAAAAAAAAAAAGAAGCAGCAGCAACAGCAGCAGCCGTCCTAGATAGGGTGGTTTAAACACCTATCTATGAGAGATTTATTTTCTCACAGCTCTGGGTGATAGAAGTCACGTTGAGAGTGCCAGTGCAACCAGGTTCTGAAGACAGTGCTCTTCCTGGCTTTTAAATAGCCGCCTTTTCTGCTGCATCTTCACACACGAGAGAGAAGGAGGGAAAACAAGCTCTCCAGTGTTTCTTCTTACAAAGAGACTAATCCCATAAGACCAAGGCCCTGCCCTCCTGACTTAATCACCTCTAAAAGGCCTCATCTCCAAGCACCATCACACTGGGGGTGAAGACTTTAACGTATGAATTGGGATAGGAGGGGGACGCAAACATTCAGTCAATAACAGTATCAGACTAAAACTTGAATTTATACACACACACACAAATAAATAGTCCTGAAAATGGAGTATATGAAGCGTTGACAGAACAGGAGCATCACCTATTTGGTTCACTGTTAGATCTAGCAGCTGAAAAACACGTCTCAGAATACTAGCACATTTAGTATCTGAGATGTGCTGGTCTTGGAGGCTGGCAATATTTGAATAAAGACTGTGGATTAGATTATTAGATTGTGTCAATGTTACAATTCTTGATTTTGATGAGGCCTGGAGAAGGCACTGAATAAACGTTACCAGTGTGTTATATCTGGTTTTGCAACATTTAATCTTCACGACCACACTGAGAAAAGTATTGTTACTTTCATTTTACATTTCAGAAAGCAGACTCACAACAGTTAAGCGTGTCACACAAATTACTAGTCAACCACCCTAGACTTCTCTCCTAGTGTGACTGGCCCCAAGGCCCATGCTCAGTTCACAGGCTGCACAAATAGGCAGAATGCAGGACAGACTCATGAACCCATGAGCGGCAGCAAGAGGAAGACAGTGACAAGGTGGCTTCTGCACCAAACTAAAGTTAAAATGGCCCTGTAGCTAATGGCTCAAGGAACCCCTATTAATCTTGACCTGTATTTTGAGAACTTCATTTACTTCTTCTTAATAAATGATAGAATAACTGGAAGTGACATTTTCATTATTACCTCAAACTATAATGCCAAAGGACCTCAAGTGACATGTTAATTATTATGCCGTTATAGTTATGAGTCTTTTTTCATCTATTTTCTACTGGCATCACTACCGGCGTTGTCATTAATAAAGGAATGTCAAGGACAGCCCAGAAATCTCTGTTATCAAATTAGTCATATTTTGCTTTTAAGAAGTACACAGGCTAAAGTTCTGGCCTTAAAAAGCCATAGATCAAGAATTACAAAATACATCTCTCATCATACTTTAGTAAAATGTTAATACCATTATTTCCCAGATGAGAGAACTCAGACTCAATGATTCTAAGTGATTCTGAAAACCTCACACCTACAGTTCCCTGAGATTCAAATTTGAAATTCATTAGCCAGGCTAGTGTAAACTATCTTAATTGCCATGTTAGCAGATGAGGGGGAGAAAAAACTACTGACAAAAATGGGTCACAAACTATCTAGGCTTGCTCTCATCAGTTATGTAAATTGGCTCCAGACCCACAACCTAAACCCATGGAGAAAAAGAAATCAGGCTAGCTGGAAAGGCACATGACAATATGCAGAAATATTTTAAATTCAAGTATATTTTAAAAGCACATTGTGCTATATATTTCAACACTTAGCTGCACACAATAAAAGCCAAATAAATGTCTGAGGGAGGGGGAAGGGGAGAAAGACAAGGCGGTCACTTCTAAAGCTGTCAATGCTGGCTGATGGCCAATGCATCACTTCTAATGCCAAGAAAGGTAAAAAGAAAAGGTAAAAATTATTAATTCCAGGGTTGAAGGACTTAACAATTTTTAATGAATCTGCAATTCTGACATGCACCATAGATTCAATTTTCCACCAAATTTGAATCCATAACTCTGTCCAAAAAAAATCATGGAAGATTAAAAAGCATAGTGTAATTTTGCCTATTCCCATCAAAGCTTTTCGATTCACATTCTTTTTCAAAAGCAGTTCTCCAGACCTGGTGAGTTCAACCAAAAGAATGGAGCAACTAACATGTGCTCCACCCACAGCCACGTGATTACTACGATGAGGAAAACATCCCTAAACACACACACACATTTCGTTTGTGGACATTGGTGAACTGTTAAGTACTGTCCATGTGAGTTATAACACTCAAGGAATGCTGTTTTCCCACTATTGTTAATATTCAATATTATTCAAAAAATCCACAGCCAGGTCACTAGGGAGTCCAGTGAGGTTCACTCAAAGTGCACAGATGAAACCCACCAGACAAGAACAGCACAAAGCTCCTTACTGATAAGTGACTTTCTTGAAGAGCAAAGTCTTCTCACACACTTGAAGTGCTCGGGAAATGTTTACTGATGAACCCAAACAAGCACTTCCTGACTACACTAAGCTTTCCTCACACATCTCACCCCAAGGTGGCATAATTAGAATAAAAATAGCAACAGGCACTATTTATTAACACTAACTATGTAACAGGCTAAACATGCTAATCACTTTCTATTCATTACTGCATTTAATCCCCACGGCAAATTTAGGAAGTACTGTCCTTATTCCCATTCCACGTATGAGAAAACTGAGGTCAAATACATGAAGTCATTTGCCCAAAGGCAAAGAGCAAATAGTAATAGAAATAAGCTTTCACCAGTTTCTCTGACTTCTATGCCTGTATCTTAACCACAGACGAGGATGTAACATCCCTATCTACCCTTCATGTTCGAGAAAGAAATATAGCCCCAAAGAGTCAAATAAAAAAACAGTTAAAAGGACGGTCGGTAGTCCAGGCTTCCCTTGCATTTGAAAGCCCAGGGCATTGTTTGCCTGTTGTGAGTGGGAATTCTGCAGAACATGCAAATCCATGGGGCCTATTAAATGTGCACTCACAGAAAAGTGCAGTGTCTGCAGCCCTCACTGATGGTGCATTTATCATGGTTTCGAGGTTTAGACTTACACGTCTCACTCTGGTTGTACAGGTTTCTACTTTTCGCTTTTTGCTAATGAAGCAAGAGCTTTCCCTTTCCACTCCGGAGAGTGAAAGCCCAGCTAAGAGGAGAGCGCTGGCAGCATGCCTTTGAAAAGCAATGGACTTTGAAGCTGGCCTTCGAAGCCCCAGATTATGTTTCTTGCCCACATCCACTGGAGCCCTGAAGCCTTCCTTCTCTTTTAGAGAATCCTCTATTAAAATGCAGAAGGCTCCATCACTGCCAGACAGAATGTCAGAGCCCTGCTGGATCTGGCCAAGTTCCGGACCTGGCCTCTAGCCATTGGATCCACAGCACCTGCCCAGAGTTCCCCAGTCTGACCACATCCCCAGCCCAGCTGTTGCTGCCCAGCCAGGACCTGGCCAGACTTGCTCCCTCACTGTGCATGTTCACTAACAAACCTCCTGTCTCGTGCTCTCTCCACGGGCTCACCTCCCTCTCCCTTCTATACCGCAACACCAGGAGATTTATGGGCCACACCAGAATACTCCTGAGTGAAAAGAGTAGCATGTTAATACTATGCTGGATAATAGATGTAAATCTGCAAACCTAGATCCAATCCCTCCATCAAACACCCACAGGACTTCTCTATCCATAAAACAAAATTACACTTCAGTCTGGTGACTCTTCTAGGAATTCATCCATTCTTCTCCTTTCTTCTCTGCCAAAATTCTAGAACTTCTGTTCTACAAATGTGGCCCCATGTATCTGCCACTCACTTCCTCTCTAATTTCCAATTAGTCTTCTGCATCGTCCATTCCGCTGAACTGGCTTTCTACAAAATTATCTCCTTTTTCCAGTCCTCATTCTCTTACCATTGTCTGGTCTATTTGGTTCTACTCAACCCTTCCAGCTTTAGCTTCCTGAAGGTCTCACCGTCTCATGTGTTCTGTGATTATTCCCTATTGCAAATGATAGATACATTCAAATATTTGAAGGGGGAAAAAGCAGACAGTGCGCTCTCTCGCTCTCTCTCTTTCCAGCATGCCTGCGCCTTTCCCCAAACCCTTCTTTTCCTAGCTTGCGTGCTCTCTCTGAAGCATGCCAGGCCTTTTCCCCTTCCTTTCCTTCTGAGAACATAATCCTTGCTTTCTTTCTCTAAATTCCAAGGGCCCTTTTTTTGCTTCTGTAACTTGTTTCCTGAGCTGATGCTGGCTCACTTCTATCTCTGTGGCTTTCTAAATAAACATTTGTTTGTATTTGGAAAAAAAAAAAGCTGCCATTTCCAAGTTAAATCTCAGTCATCCCCCTTTTAACATAATTATGCGATGTTCTCATCCTGGCTGCTTCCTCTGGTCCATCCACATTCTCCTGGAAATGTTCATCCCAGAAGGAGCACACCCTGACCAGGCTGGAGAAACTCAAGACAGCTTCTCCCACTCAGCTTCTCTCCACTGACGCAGCCTCATATTGTCTCAGTCTTGTTAGCAGCCTCTTCACTCTGGTCGCTTCTGTCGTAATGACAGTCAACAGCATCTCCTGGGCCCTCATTCATGATTTCTTACCAAGTGGCTTTTGTGTATCTTGACTTTGTGTGGTGAATTTTTGTTGTCCACCCACATATAGGACTTTGCATTTATCTGTATTACGTTTTGACATCTTGATTTCAATCCTATTTCACAGCCTGTCGAGACCCTTTCGAGTTTTAATGCTATCATCTATCATGTTAACCCTTCTTTCTATTGAGTTGTCTACATATTTGATAAGCATCCTTATGTGATTTTTCTCTTTCTGTGTCAGTTTCAGCTTGGAGACAGAAGATTTTTCAAATGTAAGTGTTAAAGACCTGTTTCCTACCTCGCAGCTGCTCGGTGTGACTCTGTGGGCCCCAGTGTGTCACCAGGAGTTCTCCCCTTCCCAGTCCAATGTGACTAGGCCTGTCATTCAGAACAGTGGTTCTCAGTAGACACCAGCATCACCTGTCACATCTGTTAAAATGCATATGCCCAAATACAACGTTTAGTTATTCTTTTTCAGTAGACTGGAGAAAAATCCAGGAATAAGTGCCTTTAAGAAGTACCCCAAGTGACTAATGATAATCTGCACATAATATTTAAACATTTCCTTACAACCACAAACTTCTTTTCTGAATCACAAGTAAAGGGTGTAATAGTGGTGGAGACGAGTTTGATTTTCTAACTGCCCTGCCAATCCCCAAATGTCTTTTCAGGGAATTGAACATAATGGCATTCTACCGTCATTCAGTGATTCTTCATTCACATTTTCTAGGTAAATTTACATTCTATGTACCAAATGACTCCTTAAAGGATGAGACACTGAATTTGAAAATAATAAGATGAATATATTTAAATGGCTTCCTCATGGTCATAAATTTAAGTAAAACATGTTTTGGTCTTTCTATGTCTTTGAACTGTAATTTATAAAATAATTCTTCTGGTCATACATTTATGTAATGTTCTAACTGTACTTGTTTAAAAGAATTTGAAATATTTCTGTGCTGTTTTTAATTTCTCGTGTTTTAAATTTTCTCTTATTTGTTTTTACCTCAGCATTATTTTATTGGTTTCCCTTTAAGGTTGTTTAATACTTTACCTCAGAAGTACTTTATTTAAAGGTGTATCACTAGTGATAGTTATCTTATCTTGTTCTCAAATGTTTTAGCTTTAAGATAGTCTCGCCTTCTTTAAATTCTTTCATTTTGTTTAACCACCCCTATTCTCATCTTCTGCTTTTCTATTTTTGGTCTCTTGCTTTCACAGCGTCTGACCAAAAAAAAGTGGGTCACAGGAATGCTCACAGTGGAAGGAATCCAATTACAGCCAGGCAAGTATCAAAGCTGCCTGCCACCTTGGCACCTGCCCCTCTGGCTTCCCCGATACCTCATCCTGAGGCCTCATGGGACTCACAAAAAATCCTGTAATAGAGACTTTCAAATAATCTACCTAGAAAATTTTATGTCATTTTTCTTTTGCTATTAATTCGTTAGAAAAGGCTGTTAATTTATAACTACCAGTATTAGGACATGCATGTTCCAAATTGTCTTTGTCTTCTTTTCCTAAACTAAACTTCTGCTGTAACTACCTTCACACGCGGTCAAATCATCGAGTAAAATGATCTCCTCAGAATATATTGAGTCATTAGGCCCAGAGAGAGACAAATGAAAGTGGCTACCATTTATTCAGTGTCTACTGCATGACACACTCTGTGATGTCTTCTATATATATACATATGTATGATTAATCTTCACAAAAATTCTGCAATGAAGGCATTGTCTTAGTTTACAGATAAAGAGCTGAGACTTTCCTGCTCCTCTTGCTACCCCACAGCCATTCAGTCAAGGGGTGTCGGCGGTGGGAGCCGGGGTGGGGCAAACAACGGTGCCCTGGAGGGGCAGAGACGCTCCTGGTGGAGGACACTGTGATGCGATGCGTGGCAGACCGTGGTCTGAGCTGCTGGGCCTGCTGCTGTCTGGCCTCCCAGAGATTTGCCCTCAGCTGGAGAGACCCCTCCCCCAAAGTCTTACCCCTTCCTGGGCCAGCCCACTTTCCACAGCTCACGGAAGGGGGTAGGGAATGCACGGACCAGCAGGTGGACCAGCCCAAACCCAGGAAACTCTGAGCGGCCATCCCAGCTCCAGAGCTCCCTTGGGGCTGGCCGAAGCCTTGTTGTAACCGTTGCAGCCAACTCCTCTCTCTGTCCTAGTCCTTCCCTTCCCCTCACTCTGCGGATCTTGGAAGCACTTCCTAATAAACTTCCCCCATACAGATTTCCTCATCAGAGTCTCTTCTTGGAAAATCTGACCCACAACATTAGTTTTGTGGTAAAACATAGCAATTTTTATTTAGGCCTCCTCTTTAACAAAAAAGCACTGAAGCCAGTTTTCATGAATATATAAATACAAGTTAACATATTAGAGTTGGCGGGAAGAGAATAAAGAAATTTTTTAAAAAAGAAAGAAACCAAGGGAAATTACATAAAATGGACCCAAGTATGTGGCTAATACAAAAAAGGAATAGCTTAGCAGGGCAATAAATTTGGCTCTTTTTTTTTCCGATGCAAAAGAAAGTAAACTTATCCCTTCTACAATTGACAGTAACCTTAAGATGTGGGGTTAGATATAGAGTTGCTCAGGAAAAACGAAAACCAAAGAGAATACTTCCTGACAGTTCATATAAAGATCGTCAGAGCCTTACATGAGATGCACAGGTGAGTTTGGTGGGGATGTGTGACTGGCTGGTAGGGTGACCTGCTGTTCAGGTTTGTCTGGGACCAAGAAAATTCCTGGAACGTGGCACACTCAGTTCTAAAACCAGGACTATCTGCGACAAATCATGATAGTTGGTCACCCTGGTGATAGTGCAAATCCAACATCAAAGCAGTAAAGAACAAATCTGCAAGGGGCCAATACGAATCAGTTTAAGTTCACAGGTTTATGCAGGCCTGGTGTTAGCCAGGGCTATTTTGGGGTTACCTAGGAGACTTTTAAGCTACATAGTCTTCATACAATCCTCTGTGAACACTCTTGATCTCAACTGAGCTTTTGAGAGGTAATGTACAGTAGCCCCCCCCCCGCCCTTATTCACGGTTTCACTTTTCATGGTTTCTGTAACCAACAGTCAACCATGGTCCAGAAAGAAGCAATTCATAAGTTTTAAATTGTGCACTGTTCTGCATAGCACAAGGAAATCCCACGCTGTCCTGCTCTGTCTCACCCCAAAATGGGTGAATCACCCCTTTGTCCAATGTATTCACGCTGCATATGACGAGCACCCATAAATCTCTTGGTGGTCCTCTTGGTCATCAGAGCAACTGTCCCAGTGTCACAGTGCTGTGCTCAAGTCACCCTTACAGTAGCCTGTGCTACATCGCCATGTCTACGCCAATTCACCACACTTCCTCTCGACAGGCAGGGGCTGTGTCACCCACGTCATTACAAGCAGGGTGAGCACAGTACAGTAAGATATTTTCAGAGAGAGAGAAAGACAGATATCACCATAACTCTTATCACAATATATTGTGATGATTGTTCTATTTTATTAGTAGTTGCTAATTTCTTACTGTGCCTAATTTATGCATTAAACTGTATCATAGGTATATATAGGGAAAAACACAGCATATGTAGGGCTCGGTAGTGTCTGCACCCACCAGGAGCCCGCGAACATGTCTTCTGTGGACCAGGGGTATACGGCAGCAAACTTCGTGTTGCACTCCTCGGAACATAACTGAAGCACAGTTATTTCACACTGTCAGTGTGGTACGGATCCCTGGACTCGAGCAGACATTTGAGCTAGGGATAGAGTTAACATTCAGGTGAAAATTGAAAAGCCTGACAAGTGCAGAAAGGTGACTTCACCTCTATTTGGTGGTGAGCTGAGGGAACATTTAAGGTCAGGAACAAAAGTCTTCGAAAGTCATTTAGAATCTTCTCTACTACATAATAGCATTCATGGAGGTACGAATATTCTACTCAAAGAATTGGGTCACCACAATTTTAGCCTGGAAAAAAACAGAAGCTGAAAAAGGCAGATGTTGCCCCCAAAAAATCAATCACAATAAAGCTCCTATACAGTAATTAACTTGACTCTTGCCACTTTCAGGTATAACCGGCCATGGTCAACTATCTGAGGAATTAACAACAAAGTAACTGAATGATTGCCCAGGGCCTGCATCTCATTAAAATAAAGCATTTCCAAAAAAAAATTAAATTAAATGAGATATTCCCATCCACCCACCATCTACTTTATACTAAAATGATAATCCACTCATCTGTAATGCTGCTGTGTTTCTAATTCACGGAACCCAAAAGTTATAGCCAATAATCCTAATTTAAGAGTTCTAGTTTAGTAGCTGTCTTTCAGCAAATAACCTGTGGAAGTCATTTAACAAATAAATATTCCCTGTTCCTGAGTGAGGTAATCAGTAATCACATGGATTTTCTTTCCTGGTTAAGTTCCAGTTGTCAATTGTAATTTGTAAAAGAAACCGGGAAGAAGCTGAAAACAAAGATGGCAATTATCCAGCTAACTTGGGATTTGTATACAGCTGTACACATCAGATATGTTACAGAATATCACCTATTTCCATTGACAAAATTTCCAGATGGTTGCTACCATTCTCTCTTGTGTTCTGCTGCGTGGACAATCACAAGTAAAACGGAAATGAAGACACCCTGTGATGTCTGATCTGTAAAGCACGGTGTTTTGTTTGCAGGTAGTGACAATTGTTTCCTGGATGCAGGTTATTAGTAGAAGTATAGTCAGTTTTACTTTTTTAACCATTTTCCTTCTCCCTTAATATATGAGTTGGTGGAAATATTTGCTTAGTGAAACAAGGAAAAGTCAGTTGGAAAGTCCAAAGAAGGAGGACAGTTTTTCCTGTGCATTATTGGTAGTTTTCTAGGGAGGCATCGACTCGTACTATGTAACTCAGACACTCATCTCACAAAAGTCGAAGCTTTCATGCCCTGGCTCATGTGGCCCAGTTGGCTGGAGCACCATCCAGTAACAAAAGGATGTGGGTTTCATTTCCGGTCCAGGCACCTATAGGAGGCAACCAATCAATGATTCTCTCTTATATTGATATTTCTCTCTCTCCCTTTCCTTCCTCTCTCTCTCTAAAAGGCAATGAAAGGATGCCCTCGGGTGAGGATTAAAAAAAAAAAAAAAAAGGCTGGAGCGTCTACTAGGGCCTTTGAGTTGTGGCAATGGCTCAAAAAAGATTTCCAACTCTGAAGAGCCTTGTTGCTATTATTTCATCATCTTGTTCACCAGCTGATTTCCAAACCCCTATTTCACTTTCTGCCGAGTCAATCCAGTGGAGAACAGAATAGCTGGGTGCCAGAGAGCCATGTACTGAGGCCATGCAGTGAGACATCATGCTTTTATCCCCTTTGACTTCTTCATGGTACCCTACCTGCTTCACAGCTACCTAAATTCCATTATATACCATTTTGCTCTATGCATCTGTAGTCTTAGTCATTAAACAGGAGGGCAAGAGCGCCCTTTGCCGCATAATGAAGTTATTTCCTCAGTTCAGCACACAGGCAAGCTTTTCTTCTTTCTGAATAACTACTTTCATCTGTGACTAAGAGGTCTGAAATTTTACTACTCAACCTGCTAACTTTTGCATGGCATCAGAGCGAAGGTCAGTAATCTTCCTGACAGAAGATTTAAAGCATTAGAAGCTTAGCATTCGAGTCTAGGAACTCAACTCTCAGCCCCCTCATGGGGCACTGCTAATGCAGTTTCATTTCAGTTTCCAGCTGGCTTTCCAAAAAAGCTGAGAACAGGATGGCTCCACCACCTCAGCCCCCACTCTGCAGCTGGGCACTTACTCATACACACCTCCCTGCAAGACAGCCAGCCAAGCCCTCAGTGGAGGAAGGCAGCACTGCAGCAGGCGTCCTGGCTTTCATCGTCATGAACTCTCGAATCCCAGAGAAATCTCCGTACACACACACCTTCAGCCTGCCATCAGAGTGCCCAGAAACTGGATGGCCACCTCATTCTTTTTTCTAAAGGTGTAACAACCCTTATTTTTTAAAAATTATCTGTTCTATTTTACTGTGGATATGAAGTTGTGCCCTGAACAAATGAATGACACGAAGCATGTTTTACTCTCTAAAGAAGCACATAGCATCTCTAGTTCCCAAATGTACGTGCATACATTTGTTTAAAAATAGCTGCCTTCATTATCATAATGATTTTCCCCTGTGTTTGGGAGCTCAGGAATTGGTGATAAATGCAAATGCAATCAGGGACACTACCATGCTTTTAATCTGGCGAGTAAACGCCATTTATATCTCCATCACTGGCAGGACCAGGCAGTTTTACTACCAGAAGAGCTTGGAAGTCATCTGATTGCCATCGGACTTTTTTTTTTCCATGTTTATATCTTGCCTGAATGAAAATGCTGGTCTTAATGTCAAGTGCCAATACATGTTACAGGGAAATGCACTGGTGTGGAGTGTAAATTGGTACTACCTTACTGGAGAACAATCTGCCAAAATATATCAGAAATGTGAAAATGTGATTATCCTATAACTCAGAAATCCCCTTCTATATATTTACCCTGACGTAGTTGCATACCTAGGAAAAGATATATGTTTGCTGTTTTGCTATTTACAACAGAAAAAAATTTTAAAGGAAACGTCCTAAATGTCCAATAAATGGCAACTAGTGAAATACATTTAGTGTGCAAATAAAATTTAGCAGAACTATTTAAACTAATAGGATATTTAAAATGTTGTTTAATAAGAAATACTCAGTATAGAAAATTCACATGAAATTTATTCAGGCAACAAATATTTGCTGAACACTAAATAGCAGACATTGTTCTGCTACCTAGTGATGAAGCAACCTAGTAATGAAGAGATCCACATAGTAAATACTTTAGGTTCTGCAGGCGTGTGGTTCCAGCCACAGTTTCCCAGCTATGCCAGCCAACCACGAAAGTGGCCACAGGCAATGTATAAACAAATGGGTGTGGCTCTGTGCCAATAAAACATTATTTACAACCAGGCTACTGGACAAATTTGCTCCTGGCTATTAATTTACTGACCACTGGAACATATAAGTGAAGCAAAACATACAAAAAGCTCTGACTCCATAGATCTTACATTTTATGTATATATAAAATCTGATTAGATGCATGTTCACCATTCATTAAGCATATCCTTGGAGGTGACGCCAGACACTATGCTGTAATTAGCTAGTGATTCAATGGCAAACAAAAGCTATTTTGTCTCTGCCCTCCCAAAGCTCATGGTCCAGTGGAGAAGACAGGCAAGAAAGCCAGCAAAAGAACAATTACAGTTTGTTAAATTGATAAGAAGCAAATAAAATGATTAACATTGGTTATCTCTGAGTAGTGAAATGTCTGATAAGTTTTCCTTTATTCTGTCTCACTTCACTCTGTCATTTGAAGTTGTTACAATAAGTGTGTTTTATCATTTCAGAAACAATAAAGCTAGTCTCAGAAAGTTGTAAGTAATGAAAAGGATAAAAGTTTAATTTTTGTTTTCTATAGAACACCTAATCCTAATGGATTTAGAAAAATGGATGGTCTCTACATTTTTACAGTGATTTGTCTTTGAAATTGTCTACCTAGAATGAAAGGTCTTACTATCCTCTAAATAAATAAACAAACAAAAATCCTTGTCTTTGGGATATGGATGAGAGACTTAGTGAGGGACACGAAAACCTTAATTCTTCTCCATTTATTCACTAAAGTCAAGTGTAAAGCAAAGTACTTAAGGAGGTAAAGGAAAGGAATAACCCAAAGACTGGCAGTCCTCTGGGATAATGGCTCCAAATATCTTTTCTTTTATTTTGAAAGGGAAGTGTATAGTAGAAAATGTGTTTTACTCAAAGAGAGGTCTGGCCTTTGCCCTTGGCTTCTGGGAGGTCACCTGTGACATATTGGATAGAGCATTTCTGTGTAGGGTTGGGGCTGGCCACACCTGACAGTCTTAGGTGGGGGGCTGGCTGTGACAGAAAGACCAACCATGTTATTAGAGCGGGAACTTTGGGTCTCATGGTCTCAGTCAACCTGGTGACCGAGTTCAACTGCACAGGCAATTGATCAACCATGCCTATTAACAATGTCCCGGTGAAAACATTGAAAACATAGCCAGGTGAGCTTCCCTCCCTGGTGAACAGCACCCTGTGTGTGTTGTCAGAAATTGCCAGCAGGAGCACAACAGAAGTTTCTCCCAGACTCTGCAAATCAGTGCATTTCTTCAATGCATCTCTTGGGCTGATTTTAACATGTATCCTTCCTCATAAGAACCATAACCACACATATAGTTGGTTTCAGTGAATTCTTGTGAGTCTTTCTAGTGGATTACGTAGCTAGAGCGAGGTTTTGAGAAGCCCCTCAGACTTGCAGTTGGTGTCAGAAGTGAGTACGGTCCTGTGGAGAACTGTGCATTTTGGGAAACTTTATATAGGGCGTGTTCAGAGGAAAAGAAGAGAAGACAATGTGTTGGTGGAACTTCAACTCTCCATTTCTGGTGAGACTATATTCTCTGGGCCTCTTTCTCCCTCTGCTTCTGAATTTCCAACACCATCCACCGGGTTTAACAGAAGGAATACCTGCACAGCACATTCTGATTTTACAAAAATGCCCAGCTGCCCTGACAAAATGAAGGTCATTAGGGCACATTTCCATACAGCATCTCCACACTGTACCTATAACTTTATCTTTAAAACATTTAAGTACAATTTTTTTCTTTTTTAATATCTGAGAAGCAAATAAAACTCAGAGACTCAAATTAGTGTATATGCTTGATGCAAAGAGCCTAAAATTTTGCCAAAATATTTGCCTGTCTGCTTTTTAGTGAGTCAGAGAGGAATGCTTCATTTGGCCTCCTAATTCATTATGTTAAAAAAATATTTCCTAGAATACCAGGTTTAAATACATTCCATTTTCTCAAAAGAGCTACAAAGATAACATGTATGTGACAATTTAGATGTGTGTGTTTGTCCATTGTCGAGTGTTGATTCTGAGTATCAACAACCTCTGCTGAACCTTTCTTAGGGGAGGACTTGGGCTCTTGGTAATGGCACTCTCTAGTCTGTTTATCCTTAAGGTATGAAAATTCGAGAAAATCCCTAAAACTTAGGCTGTCATTTCCTTAGAGATTACCCCAGTGTCTTTCCCAGTCAGATGTGAGTATATATCATAAAGCCTAGCTCATCCAGCCCATTGTTTTTAAAATACCAAACAATAATCCAAAAGAACCAGCATTGTGAACCTCCATCAAAAACTTGGTCTGAAACTCGGAAGTATTTCCTTCTTGCCTGCATTTTACTTGCACAAGTCATGTTATTCATTCTGAGGACTTGAATTCAGGGTAGAGTCAACCTCTAAAAACTCAGTCTAGTTCTGTACGTGTCCTTGCCCAGCACTTGAAAAGATCAGGTGCGATTCAATTATGAAGTCGTGTCTGACTTTTTGAAGTGTAAATCCATGGCACTTGAAAATGGCAAGTGTAAAATCCATTCTTAAAAAGCACTCGACATTTTCACATACAGCTTTACAGCCATGGAAATGTGAAGTGGTTCAAAATAGATGGCCAAGAAGAGCTTTTTTGAAAAAAAGGGGGGAAAAGGGTTCTAATGCTTGGTCAGGAGCAGAAGTCTGATGTTTAGCTCTTTGTTTTAACTAGAAAATTCGAACTTCTTTAAAAGCTGTACTTTGTAACACTCACCTGTGTGAGCTAATTTTTTTCTGATAACGTTTAAACTGTAGGTCCGTATGCTTCATCCCACATGCCTTTCTCTTCACAAGGACTTAATAAGCTGTCTATATTCTACACTTGCAGTGAGAAGTAATCATATAGATCAGGAGTTGGCAAACTTCGTCTATAAAAGGCCAGACAGTAAATATATTTGGCTTGGCAGCCATATGGTCCCTGTCATCTCTGCTGTTTTAACATGTAAGCAGCCATTGACAATATGCACACAAATGAACATAGCTATGTACCAGGAAAACTTTATTTATGGACACTGAAAATTTGAATTTCATGTAATATTCACATGCCACAAAATATTATTCTTCCATCATTTAAGAAACTAAAAATCATTCTTAGCTTGCAGGTTATACAAACACAGGAAGTGGGCTAGACTCGGACTCCCAGCCATAGTTTGCCAACCGTTGATATGGATGGCAAAGATAAGTTAACAAAAGAAAGCATAAATTGCAGTACCCACGCTCTGAGGTTTTACATGCTCTGTGGGAAAGATCTGTTGGGGATCCTCAACACCGTTCGATTCCATCAGGGGTTCAAGATGCTGGTCGTCCCACTGACATCAGCCAGTGTACGTCTGGCCTGCCCGGCTCCTCTCCTGACCGCAGCCCCTCCATCTGGGAGCCCAGCTCCACCCAAACACCATCCTTATACCAGCAGCACTGCCACCATCTGGGAGCTTGTTAGAAATGCAGAACCCCAGGCTCTGGCCCCAAACCTTCTGAATCAGAATCTGCATTTTAGTGAAAGAAGCCAGACACAAAATCACATATTGTATGTCTCCATTTACTTGAAAAATAGAGAATAGGTAAACCCACGGAAACAGAGAGCAGGTAGTTGATTGTCGGGATCTTAGGAAGAGGGAGGAATGGGGAGTAACTGTTTGAAGAATATGAGGGGTTTTTTTATAGCATTAATGTCTTGGAACTAAATAGAGACAATGGTTGTACAACATTTTGAATATACTAAATGCTACTGAAATGTATACTTTAAAATGATTAGTTTTGTTATGTGAAGTTTACCACAGTAAAAGCAATTTTTAATCCATATTTTAAGAAGAATCTCCCAAGTGGTTTGTAAGCACATTAAAATTTGAGGAGCAACCTCTTGTTGATGAACTATCAGGTATTTTCAGTCATTTTAAGTCTGGTTTATAGAAATATTGGGTTTTCAAAACAAAGGAACAAAATATCCATCCATTGATGCTAATGCACATAGCATCACAGAATTAATGGTTATCTAAATATTATTGACACATTTTCTTAAGCCTTTGGATTATAAAATGTTAAAATAATCTCACTTTTTAAGTTCTTTTTCCAAAACTTGTCCTACATATTCAATGGAGAAATTGCTAATATGTATGATATATCAAATATACTTCACCTATCAAATATGTTTGTGTAATTTTTTCTTGTTCTGAAAACTGTTCACCAGCACCACCTATTTCTCCCTGTTATTTATTCAACTACAACATTCCTTAAATTTGTTTAACTTTCATAGAATAACTCTCTAGAAGAAGTTTACCCTACTTGATATTCAGTATATATTTTCTTATGACAGCTTTATGGTACAATTAAATTTCATACATTTTTCCAGCCCTCTCTGAATATGCATTAGAAAGCCAACCATCATAATTCTAGGCCAATTGGCTTAATTTGCTTATTTAAGCCCACTACATCTCACAGCCCTGCTACATTTCTGTGCATTCCTTCCCCATCTGCACTCCATCCACCTGCCCAAAGTTACTGGCTGTGCTGACAGTGAAGAAAACCACAGGGCACTGACAGTCAAAATATAACTTCCATTTGAAATCTTGTTAGAAAACATAAAGTCCCTATTTAGATCCTGAACTTTAATATGCCCAACTGTATAGCAGTTTCAGGGGCATGGAAGAGACCAAAAGTTGAATACCAAGAACAGCCTGGGCCTCCATTTTTTCAAAATCATTATCAGAGTTTAGCATGTAAAAACATTTCACAGCATAGCTTATGCTGAGAAAAAATCCTGATGTTTAGATGGACTAAGTAACTCAATAAGGCTCATCTGGATGCAAAAATAAATGAGCAAGTTAACATCAACTTTTAATGCTTGCCATTTTATGTTAATTTGTATTTTTAAATTATGGCTGATTCTTTGCAATCAGTCTATAGCTAATTATATCTCCAACATGTAAATCTGATGAAGTTCTGGGGCCAAAGAACAACAAAAATACCCGACAAAGACCTTGGAGACTCAGAACTGTGACAAGCCTCTGTCAACTGGTCAGACCCAGCCTGCAAAGCAACCCTCAAGCCCTGAACTTCTGTTGTTCCTTCCCAAAGAGCAAAGCTTGGTTTGTTTAACCATGGACACCATGTAGATGCATCCGGTTGCAGATATTTTTCCTGACTTTTTTTGTTATCTTTGTAATTGATGGTTCTATCCTCGGGACACAGGAGCTAGGTGTTAGGTAGATGTAGGCTGGATTTTTGAGAATCTCCCTGCTGGTACAATGTAAATCAGGAAGCTGGAGTAAAATATATTCTTCCACCCAACACTAACATTCTACATGGTCTTCAATACCAGACAAAAGGATCCCTGCAATTATTAAAGGATATCAGATCTAACTAGAATGTAGTCTAATGACACATTCTCATCAGTACTTTAGATTCTGATAACACAAAAACTAATAGTTAACATTTAATGGGGGTCTACCCTGAGCCAGACACTTTGTAAATGCTATTTATCTCACTTTTCACAACAACCCCGTGTGACAAAACTGAAAAATAGTTAGCCGAAGATAGCAATCTAGAGTTGCAAGGGGGAGCGGTGGCCAGAAAGCATGATTGTCTGCTCCCACACTGCCTAATTACCCGCTGCAGCTCTGCCACCCTGCCACCACTCACAGCCACATCCAGGGAGAAGCCCAAGGAGAGAGTGAAGGCAGAGAACGACCACATCAACCAGAGAGTGGCCAGGCAGGATGGCTCTGTGATCCAGTTCAAGATCAAGAGACACCCCACCGGGCAAGCTGATGAAGGCCTACTATGAGAGACAGGGCTTGTCAATGAGGCAGACTAGATTCAGGACTGATGTACAGCTAAGTAATGAAGTAGGCACCCCAGCCCACCTGGAGATGGAGGACCAAGACTCCATCACGGGTTCCAGTAGCAGACAGGAGGCTCAAAGGTCACCGGCTGGCTCGTGGGATGTGGTCTCTAAAAGGACCAGCCCTACTTTGCCACCATCCACTCATTTGCTGTTGAATAGTGAACACATGACCATACCAATCACGGAGGAGCCTGCAGGAACCTAGGACATCCACCAAAGCCTCTTTCCTCTCTGACATAATGCAGGCGCAACTCGAAACTGTCTGCAGGAAGGAATCCTCACCTGAAACTGGGCCAGCCACAGTGTCATGTGTGTTTGGGAGGACTGAATTGTGAGGTTTGGGGGGTTTGTTTTTGCTTTCATTCTTGTATTTCCCCCTCCTGTGACATTTCTTTGAAGCTTGTGTGGTGAATGTCCTCTTTAAGTCTAGACAGGGATCTTATCCTAGGTATTAAGTAAGCCCTCCTGCTTATTTTATCATGTAGAGACCTCACGTCACCAAAATGGGGGTGCTTCTGTGGGACAAGCTTTGGGGGCATTGTGGAGATGGGAGACAAACTTCCTGTTGTTAAACATTGCAAATTTAAGTTCTGTGAGAAAATGGGAAAGTTGAAGCGAGAATACTGGAATGATTTGTAAAATGTGAAAAGAAAAATAACCGAGTCCCTCAGTAGCCTGGCCCTGGACGCTCTGTTATGCTAGTGCCTGCTTGACCCCGTGTCAGTCCAGGGCCCTGACAGGGAGTAAGCAAAATGGGGTACAGTGAAATGGGATTTTCTCCTCTTTAAAAAAATTTTCATTTACAGTTTACATTCAATATCAGTTTGTATTAGTTTTAGGTGTGTTCTTTTGTTAATACAGAAAAAAGTAATTCCCACATTTCTCACTTTCTAGTAGTACTGTGGCCTCAGAGTTCTTGTAGTGTTTGTTTATGATGCATAATTACGGTCTCTATATAAACAATAGGAGTAAGTGTTGCTGATTTGGCAATGACGTTTTTGTGCAGAAGAGCTGCTTCAGAGTGTGCTTACAGATGGGTCCCGTGCAAAGACAGCTTCACGTCCTTCTCAGGGACTGCTCTGCCGCTTTCCAAATACCAGCTGTGATTTCATTTCTGTGGAATATCTTGGAACCTGTACCTATTAAACTGCCAGTTCTCTGACTGCCCCTCTGTACAGAACCCCTGCTGCCTGGTGGCCCTGCTCTGCCTCGTTCTGGCCCCTGGACAGTGAGACCCCGACCATCTCTCACTTGCCAGGAATCTTGCCTTTCCTTTGTGTTTTGCTGTTGGGGTGTGGATGTGGTATCTGTCAGCTCTGCTGTTTGTCCACAATTTATACATTCTTTGTTGTCCTTTACCACTGTAAACAGTGAATATACCAACCTAGGAAATGATCGAAACGGAGCGGTCTGATTTTAGTCAGGTAGATCAGGGTTGTCCGAATCCCAGTGCAGCAAATTCAACTAACAATTCACCCATCTATCGGCCACTAGCTTTAAGTCTAAACTCCCACATTTCGCAGGGAAGACACTGAGGCTCAGAAAGGTTAAGCAACTTGCTCAAGTTGACACCGCCAGCTATTGGCAACTTCAGGACCAGAGCCAAGATCTCCTGTCTGCTCAGCCATCTCTGATGTCCAGGGTTGGGTCCCACAGGGTGCCCTGAGCTGCTGGGATAGGCTCTGGCTACCAGCATCCCTGAATTAGAATAAACAGGTTGGAAAATCATTATCTTGTTTTTATTAATCTTTCTCACTGTTTGTATAGCTCACATTTATTTCAGTGTTTCATATTAGAAGTATTTAAGGTATTTATTGAGAAATGTGGTAGTGTTTTTGTGACCAGAAATATACCATAGGGACTTAACTTTTTTTTTAAGTATCAGTACTTCTTTTTTTTTTTTAATTTTATTTATTTATTTTTAGAGAGGGAAGTGAGGGAGAGAGAGAGAGAGAGAAACATCAATGTGTGGTTGCTGTGGGACATGGCCTGCAACCTAGGCATGTGCCCTGACTGGGAATCGAACCTGCGATGCCTGGTTCGCAGCCCGCGCTCAATCCACTGAGCTACACCAGCCAGGGCGGGACTTAACTTTTGTTTATATTAATTAGTCTATGGTAAAAGTGTTTTTGCTAGATATTATTTCACTTGTGAACAATGCTAAATGAGGCCTTACTGTATAAGGGTTCCAATCGCTCCACTTGTTATTATTTATGTTATTTTTTTATTATAGCCATCCTCTTGAGAGTAAAGTCATATTTCACTGTTGTTTTGATTTTCCTGAAATTCTTAAGAGATTTGAACAAGGGATGCCTCGTTTTCATTTTACCTTGGGCCCAGCAAATTATATACCTGATCCTAACGAGAACAAAATAACTATGAAGGGATTCCCAGCACAGAGGAGCCACACTCCCTCCTTCTTTGCCCCAGAGACTAAAAAAAGGCTAGGACATGAGAGGAAGGAGAAGAAACCCTCAGGCACCCAGGAAAACTGCCAGGTTTACCCTCAGAGGGGACCCACTGGGATTTCAGTTCACCCACTGTCCTAAACCTCCCAACATTTCTACCCCACCCAAGCCTTTCCCTCTCTCACCCCTTTCAGCTTGAATTTCTTCAAGTGAAATGAAACTAACTCTTCCATCATCCATTCAACAACAGTCTGCTACTTGCCTGCTGGGTACTGAGCCAGAGCTGCGAGTACCAAGGCAAGCAGTCCTGAGGCCCCGGATTCTGGAGCTTGAATCAAAAGCCTGGTTAGTTTACCACGTTCATCAAACTTCATTCACATTAAATCAACATTCTATGTATTAACTGACAAACATAATTTTTACAAAATCAGTTTCCCATGGAGGAGGAGGAGGGGAAAAAGAGAACGTGGGATTCCTTAATTTGGGGCAGAGGCAGCCATTAAGAGGTAACAGAAAATGGAAGGCAGAGAAACAAAGAACGTTAAAATATGTTATAAATTTGACAAAGAATAACCCTGTTTGCCCACACTGGGCAGGGCTGAGAGCTGCCCTGCTCAGCGGCGTGTCCGTCTTGCCAGTGCCTAGTGGCAGTTCTGCTTGGCTTGATTTACGGAGATGAGACTGGAGCCTATTTTTTTTCAGCACTGCCTCTTTCCCTGAGGATTTGTTAATTGAGGTATCACCTCTCAAGAATCATTGAGTAAAACTAATATATTACATTGCATGTTTCTGATTTCCACCAGGCCAATTACTTCACAATGTGAATTAAAGGGAAGACCTCGCTCTTGAGCATGTCAAATAGGAAGCAGTTTATTCAGGACCAAACGGGAAGAGGTTGATTTCCCTAATTTACACCCTGGAATTAGACTTTATTTCATTTCTTTACCCTATTTCTAGAAATGGAATCATAAATTTCTCCTGACAGGTTAGCACAGATTAATTTTAAGTGCTCATAATTCAGTTATCTCTGGCTTGTCTTGACCAGCATTCAGTAGAAGTTCATCACATAACTTTGTAACACCCAAAATTGTACATTTAACCCTTATTAATATCTTGGGATGGTTATGTCCTATTGAGAAAGATTATTAAATAACCTAGCATAATTCTAGGGTTTCCTAGACTCTTAGCAATTTTAGACAGTGCAAATGAGGGCCCTTAAGTATTTTCATACTTCTGAAGGTCTAGCAAAAAAATAAAAGTAAAAATAAATAAACTATACACACCAACATCAACAAAAAGCTTATTTGTATTTGGCCAGAATTATATCAACTCTCACATTCATCAGACATTCTGACTGGAACCATGTGTGGTTGTCATTGTTGTTGTTGTTTGACTAATAAATAAATATACATATATTAGTCTCCTCTCAATAAAATAATTTTGTAGAGATTTTTAAATCTGGGTACATGAAAATGTGTCAATTACTAAAAAGGTCCTTGGTATTAAGAAGTTTGGGAAAAACCTGGAATAAACTATAAAACATCAGAAAATTCTATACCTTCAGCAGCCATTGCTTCTGAATGCAAAGCTATTTACAAATTCACGTTCCTTCTTTCTCGCCCCATTCACAGATCTTTTCCCCTCCCACTCACTCCCACTTGTCACCTAGAAGTGACCACACTTGAGGGCTAGGGCTCCCAAACAGGTTTTTAGAGGTTGCACAATCAAAATAATTTGCATTGTTGACATACTATTTTTTTGACAACCTCAGCTTAGATGTCATTCTGGATATTAATATCAATTATTTTCTCTCTGCTCACTGGAGGGGGTTCTTGCCCAGCATGAAAACCCAACGAAATCCAAGTGGGACCCCTGCTCCCATTTGAAGTTTTGAGCAAGGATAGCTCTGATTAACTTGATTCTTCTCTATTGGGTAGTTCTAGAGATGACCAAGCTAATGAAACTTCGTAAACTGGGTCTTTACCAAATGACTCTCATCATTTGTTAGAAGTGAATTCTAGCTCATACCTAGCCCTACCAAAAAGTAAGTTTAAATGTACAATAAATCAAAAGGAGGCAGAAAAGAGGTAGGAATGGGCCTTTCCTTCTATAAAGAAGATAGAGGAGCAGCAGTTCCATGTACACTCTCATTGTCAAGAGAGTTAACAATAGTAATAATAATAATAACAACAACAATGCATAAACAAATGTTTTGTTAATGCTTTTCTTTCCAAAAACAAATTGAAACACTTCCTAAAGAGAAATCTAAAATGGAGAGGAGTAACTGGAAGCTACACTAACCTCCTAGGACCAGTTTAGAATTACAATTAAATTATAGAGAAAGCATCGTGAATAACCAACTGAACACTAGCTGGAGAGAAGCCTTATAACCAAGGACAGACAGAATAAACCACTTCTCCACAGTGTGACTGATAGGGAGCATGGAGACACAAGAGGGCTGGCTGGGATCCCACGGGCAGCAGCTGAAAATCCAGAGGGATATTTCTGTGGCTGGGGAGGCTCCCCTGAGAAGTGTAGGGTCTGAACCCCAAGCTGGACTCCCCAGCCTACAGCATCAGAGCCAAGAAAGGAACCCAGATAACATCCAGCTGTAAAAAGCAGCAGGGTTCTCTCTGCTAGGCAGGACAGCTGGAGATGCAGAGCCTCTTAAAGGGCCAACACACAAAATTTTGTTTCCAGCTACTTACCCTGGGCTCCAGCAGAGGGAGGGCAGAGTGGACTAGAGATGTTTGAGGAGAGTCTGGGGCCGGTGGCTCTGGGGAGAGAACTGAACGAACAGCCACCAGCATCCCTGTGCTGAGTCATTGCCCATACAGCAAAAGCCACCTTTCTCAGGCAGAGCACTGCCCTCCACAGCATCAGCCTGAGGGGAAGCAAGAGCCCTGCCCGCAGGAATTTCTCTGCCCCACCCGGTGGCACTTAAGCTGGGCTGATGATTACAGCTTGATTAGTTTAACAGCTGATCCATTTAATGGCTGATTAGTTTACAACAAAGGCAGAAAACACAAAGAGGCAGCCAAACTGGGAAGACAAAGAAACAGATCCCAAGTGAAAAAAAAAGAGAGAGAGAATTCTACAGAAGACAACTAGATGAAATGGAGGCAAGCAATTTATCAGATAGAGAGTTTAGAGTAATGATTATAAGGATATTCAAAAGCATGAAAAAAGACATAGAAACCATAAAAAAGACCAGTCAAAAACCATAGAGAACCCCAAAAATTCCACCAAGAAACTACTAGAACTGATAAATGAATTCAAAAAGTAGCAGAATACAAAATTAATATCCAGAAATCAGTTGCATCTTTAAATGCAATAACAAAGTAACAGAAGGGAAATTTTTTAAAAATCCCATTCATAATTGCTTCAAAAAGAATAAAATATCTAGGAGTAAACCTAACAAAGGATATAAAAGACCTGTACTCTGAAAACTATAAGACACTGAGGAAAGAAATTCCAGAAGATACAAATAAGTGGAAGTACATGCCAAGTTCATGGTTAGGAAGAATTGGCATCATTAAAAAACCCATACTACCCACCCTGGCCAGTGTATCTCAGTGGATTGAGCACGGGCCTGTGAACCATAAGTGGTCTCTGAATCGATTCCCAGTCAGGGCACATGCCTGGGTTGAGGGCCAGGTCCCCAGCAGGGGGCGTGTAAGAGGCAACCACACATTGATGTTTCTCTCCCCCTCTTTCTCCTTCCCTTCCCCTCTTTAAAATAAATAAAAAATCTTTTTAAAAAAAAGCCATACTACCCAAAGCAATCTATAGATTCAATGCAATTCCTATCAAGGTCCCAACAACATATTTCACAAAACTAAAACAAATATTTCAAAAAATGTATATGGAACCACAGAAGGCCCTGCATAGCAACAGTGATCCTGAGAAAGAACAAAGTTGGAGAAATCATGCTCCCTAATATGAAACTATACTATAAGGCCATAACAATCAAAACACCGTGGTAATAGATCAATGGAACATAATAGAAAGCTCAGAAATGAACCCACACCTTTATAGTCAATTATTACTCAACAGAGGAAGCAAGCATGTACAAAGGGCTAAAGACAGTTTATTCAATAAATAGCATAGGGAAAATTGGACAGATACGTGCAGAAAAATGAAACTAAATCACCTTCATATACCACATACAAGAATAAATTCAAAATATATCAAAGACTTAAATTTTAGACTTGAAATCATAAATATCCTAGAAGAAAACATTGGCAGCAAAAATTTGGACATTGCTCATAGCAATTTTTTATTGGATATATCTCCCCAGGCAAGGGAAACAAAAGAAAAAAATAAACAAAAGGGACTTCATCAAACTGAAACAATTTTGCCCAGCAAAAGAAATCATCAACAAAATAAAAAGACAACTCACAGAATGGAAGAACATATTCACCAATACATCTGATAAGGTGTCAATATCCAAAATTCACAAAGTACTTACAAATCTCAACACCAAAAGAAAAAAAAAATCAAGTTTAAAAAAATGGGCAAAGGGCCTGAATAGATACTTCTCCAAAGAGGACAAATGGCCAATAGACATACAAAAAGATGCTCAAGGCCACTAATCATCAGAGAAATGCAAATTAAAACCACAATGAGATATCACCTTATATCTCTCAGAATGGCCATCATCAATAAAACAACAAACAACAGTGCTGGAAAGGATGTGGAGAAAGGGGAACCCTTTGCACTGCTGTCAGGAATGCAGATTGGTGAAATCACTGTGGAAAGTAGTATGGAGTTATCTCAAATAATTAAAAATGGATCTGCCTTTTGACCCAGTGATTCCACTTCTGGAAATATATCCAAAGGAACCCAAAACACTAATTTGAAAGAACACAAGCTTCCCTATGTTCATTGCACTATTATTTACAATCACTAAGATATGGTAGTAGCCCAAGTGTCCATCAATGGATGAGTGGATAAAACAACTATGGGACATTTATACCATGGAATACTACTTAGTTATAAAAAATGAAGAAAATTTTACCCTTTGCGACTATATGGATGCACCTGGAGAACATTATGCTAAGTGAAATAAGTCAGAGAAAGACAAATACCATATGACTTCACTCATTTGTGGAATCGAATGAACAACCTGAACTAACGAGTGAAATGAATATAGACTCACAGGCAGAGAGCAGGATGACAGCTAGTAGACAAGGAGGTTAGGGGGTGGAGGGATTGAACAAAAAGGAAAAAGGACTCATGGACACGGACAACAGTGTGGTGATTGTTGGGGACAGGCGCCTATAAGGGGACTAAAAGGTAATGTAAAAACATACAATAAAATTAAATTTTAAAAAATTAAAAAGAACAAAAAAAATAAAGAAACACGTCATAGAAATCTCCAGCAGCTGAAGTTGACCTGTCAGAGGCAACATAAGTTAACGAAAGCACACTCTCATACTTGGCCCGGGCTACACCGTGTGGGAGGTGGACAACAGCTCTCCTTCCTCCCAGGGAGAGAGCCTCTAATCACGTAGCTGCAGACACTGCCGGGACAAGCAGAATAGAAAAGGTTGGGTGCTGTGCTTTGCTTTGTGGAGGGTTTTTTTTGTTGTTGTTGTTGTTGTTTTTTCAGTTAGGAGATACCATTAGCCATAAATACTAGTTATTCACATCCTAATTTTTTTATTATTTTTCTTTATCCTATAGGCAATGAAAAGCCATCAAAGTTTTCTGAACAAGCAAATGACATTCTCGAGCTTGTGTGTAGAAAGATACTCTGATGGCTATGTGAAGGACGAACAAAGTGATCGAGAGACAGAAGGTGAAGCAGATAAGGAGCTTCTTACAAAAGCTGGTGCCAGGCCAAACCAGGATGAAGGCAGAAAGGCAGAGGAGGGGATAGACAAAAGAAACTCGGCAAAGAATAAAAATCACTAGTAGTTAACTGCTGATTGTGGATGAGGGAGAGGGAGACATAGAAATGATGCTCGGAGTGCATGCACTGAAAAGCTTCAAAGTAAGAATGGATTCTACGATAGTTTTGCAGATGCTTGCAAACCTTGCCTGTGGCCACACTGAATGGTCACACTCACTAGACCTGCTCAAATGGCTGGCTGATACCTGCCTCTCAACAAAAGGAGAGAATTGAGCCCACTGTTGTAGCCCAGTAAAAAAAGCACAGATTTGGAGTTAGTTGGCTGGGTTCGATTACATGCTTGCCCTTCCTTCTTCCCGCTCCACCCTGAAGTGACCTAGGGCAGGCTGCTAATCCTATCAGAGCTCAAGCTTTCTGATCCAAACATGAGGACTACACCCCTCGTAGGACTGTTGTAAAAATCAACAGTACTATGCAGGATAGCACCTGCGGCAGGCCTAGCACATATCAGGGGCCAGACCATTAGTAAAAGTTTCAGCCACAGAAGTAGTCCTAATGGGACTCAGAGAAAATGCATACTTACTTTCCCATAGTCTTACAGTATGTGAGTAATAAAACCAAATCTCAAGGTCAGTTTGTCCCAAGCAGTCTTCCCCATGAGCGGTAATTCCCAAGCAGCAAGAACACGAGATGCTTCCTCCCACATAACTTTGTGTTCTCTGTGTCCTGTGCAGACTTTCTTTTCAGGTCCTGAACAATGTCCAAGGCAAAACACTAAAAAAAGACCTTCATTCCCAATAGCAAAACATTTTTCTACTTATACAGTATCTGTTGTTTTCCTTAGTCCATGTAACAATTTTCCTAATTCTGAATGATGCAATATACCACATTTTATTTTATCAGCTATGAGGGGGGGACCCCAAATATGAAATTTATAAAAAATCATGTTTTATTCTTGCATGTTTAAACTTCAGTCACCTTCAAACTACTCTCCATTTGATATAATACACCTATCAAGATATTTTTTCCACTGTTCAAAACAGTTTTGAACTCATCGATTTTGATGCCTTCTAGAGCTTCAGCCATGTTTTGTTTTTACTCTTCCACACAGGCAAAACAATTTCCTTTGAGGATTTTTTAATCAGAAAAACAAACAAAAAAGTTGGTCGGGATGAGATTGGGTGAATACGGAGAGTGGAGGCACAGAGGTCATGCTGTTTTGGGTCAAAAACTGCTGAACACTCAGCATGCCGTGAGCAGATGCGCTTGTAAGTCACCCATCATGAAATTGGCAAATGTGTTGAAAGTTCAAAAAACATTTCACTGAAGCAGAATGCAGCCTCTCACAACAACGCCAGCTGGTACACTCATACAGATTGGTTCCTAGAACACTCACCTAGTGGAAGGAAGCCTGAACTATAAGGGATGCACCTTCTAGAAGATAATTCCAGAGTTTTGTGGGGTCCCCCCTTATATTACTACACAACTGTCCAAGAACTTACTGTCTTGAAAGGATATTTTGTGATTTTTCTCAGTTCTGTACCTTGTCTCAGCTCAGATTGACAGTTATTCTGTTCCACATGGTGTTGACTGAGCTCAGTTTTGTGGCTGCATTCAGCTGGGAGCTCAGCTGGAAAATCCAAAACGGCTACACTCATGTGTCCGACAGTGTGGCTAGAACACCTGAGAGCTAGCTGACTCTCTCTTTTTTCCACATTCTTCAGCTGTGTGGCCCAAGCTTCTTTACAAAACAGCTAGTTCCCAAGGGGCAAAGCAGACATTGCTAGGCCCCTTTGGGCTAGAGCTTAGAAGTCCAAAAAGTCACCTCCACAGCATTTTGTTGGTCAACACAAATCCCAAGGCTAGGCCAGGTGCAAAGGCAGGGAAATAGATACTTCCTCCTGATGCACACAATCTCACACAAAGATAGAGAGCAATTTTGGGGGAAATATTATTGGCCATCTTTGAAAATACGTATTTACCAAAAACACTATTTGTAAAATCAGGGCTTCCAAGTCAATAGAGAACTATTTCATTATGACTTTTTGAAAAAATATCTCATCCCTTCCTCAACAAGGGTAAAATATCTTTTACCTCTGATTTTCAGGAAATACTTATTTATTTAAGGATCATAGTAGGTTAAATGGTGGCCTTCAAAAATATGTCCAAATCCTTAAAACCTATGGCAGTAACCTTACTCAGAAAAAGTTTTTGCAGATGTCATTAAGAAGTTTGAGATCAGATTACCCAGGTGGGTCCTAAATCCAATGACAAGTGACCTTCTAAGAGACACAGAGGAGAAAACACTTAGAGGAGAAGACGGTGTGAAGACAGAGGCAGAGATTGGAATGCTGTGGTCATAAGAAAGCCAAGAATTGCCGCAGCCACCGGAAGCAGAAGGCGGGGAAGAAGCCTCCGCCAGAGCTGCCAGAGGGAATGGGTCCCTGCTGACTCCTCGATGTAAGACTTCTGTCTTCCAAGCCCCTAAGAGAATAAATATCTTTTATCTCAAGCCACCCTGTTTTTGGTACCTTTTCATACCAGCCACAGAAATGTAATTCAAGGATCTTCCCTCTTTATAATTCAAGATAAGTGTTTCCCTCCTGCTTTGGGACTACGTTTGGCAGGGCACTGGCTGTGACTCACAGCTACTTACCCGCCCACTCAGTAGAGGTACTGAGTGAGGCCCTTGATCTGAAAACTCAGCTTGCCCAGGTTTTGAGCCAGTCCTGACAGGAACATGTAGGATGTTAGAAGCTTCTGTCTCACCAGATCCTTCTGAAAACAGTCTTGGAGCTCAAAGTTCCCAGGGCTGTAGCCCCTCCCTTCATCCATTTGGCTCGCCCACAGGGAGGGCTCAGGCTTGGGAGCAGAGAGTTGAAGTGGTAGCCCCACCACCTGTGAACTTGAATAAACTATGTAAACTCTCAGAGCCCTAGTTTCTTTCTCAGCAAAGTTAGATTATACACTTTCCTCATAGAACTATTTCAAGTATTAATAAAGCACATAAAGCATCTGGCACATAGTAGGACCCTCAAGAAATGGTGCCTATTTTAACTAATATTCTTTTTTTATCTTTATTATATATTTTTCCATTACCATTTAGTCCCCTTATGCCTCCTCCCTCCAGCGATCATTAACTAATATTCTTATGATCTGTCTTGTCTGCTGTCCACATGATGCCCCGTGGGGCTGGAGCCATAGTCTGAACCCCAATCTGGTAGGTTAGCTCTCTGACTCCTTCCTAGCTCCTGTCAGCCCCTCCACCCTCCCAAATCAGCTGTCCTCCATGACCTTAACCTAACTGCTGCACCACTATTACCCGGCCCACCCAGTAGATTTGACCTACCAAGATTTAACAGTGATGCAAGTCCACTGTCCCTCTGAATTAAGTCAGAATTCATGGGAACTGGGCATCAGTCTTTTTCAAAGAACCACATCATGATTCTACGGACAGCAGGGGTTGAAAACCCATAATCGGAGGTTAAGGCTATTTCTTTTTGGATCAGTACTCCGTGGCCTGGTCCTCCTGGTTCCAGCACTCTCCCTTCCCTACTGGTATGGTTCCCAGATCAACAACATCGGCATCACCTGGGAACCTATCAGAACTGCAGAATCTCAAGCCTCACTACAGACCTACTGATTCAGAAACTCCGAGGTAGGGCCCAGCATTTGTGTTTTAACAAACCCTCCAGGTAATTCTGATGCACACAATCTGAGATTTGTGGCCCTAGTGTATTTCAGTGAAAGTTCGTTCACACTACCTGGTAGCCTCTGAAATAAAATGAAAAAACCCTACCTGGGGTTCTGCCAAAGGTGCTGCTAGCACCTTCTTCAGGTCATGCAGATAGAGGGAAATACACCAGACCTTTTAGAACGGACCTACATTCTGCCTCACCCAGGACAGAGCTCTTAACAGCTGATACGCAGGGTGTGCCCAGTCTGTGTCTCCACAAGCCCACAGCCCTAGCAGTCTGGCCACTCCACTGCAAGCAACAAAATCAATGCAATGAAATTATCTACAAGGTCAAAAATCTGATTCTGAACTATAAAAGTACAGCATTTGACATTTATACTGCCAACTGCTTTCTATAGCATCTCAAATATTTAACAAATAGCACCTCCTGATATTTAATTTTTCAGGGTTAACAATGTATTTGATGTTCATAGGATGTGGAGTCAGATATCAACCTTACCCTGATCGTAAATTCTGCATTTATCTTACCAGGACCTTGTGAGCTAGGCTGTAAAAGGATGTCATGCTTACAAGATTCAGAGCTAAGTGCCAGCATGCCATGACTGGGTGTTTCTTGCTGTGACCCATCCTGGAGGAGACACAAAGCAGATCCTCAGACTCTTGGGCCCCTCCTTATAATGGTTCTGCCAGATTCTGTTATTAAAGCTTCCTCCTTAATTACTGACATATGTGCAATTCAAGTTACTTTCTTGCAATTATGTTATTCAGCAATAATTGGATTTCTAGTTTTAATTGGGCCTTAAATTAGCGACAGCTTTCATGAAAGCCATTACAGTGATTTCTAACTACAGTTTTTGCTGCTTTTTGAGTACATTATATTTCAAACAGAATGATTCACCAGCAGAAGTCACAGCTGCAGTGAACTCTTACATGGTCTCCTATTAATGATTACGAGCTGGGTGCTATTCTGTTACACCTAAACTTTTGCTGCAAATACTGTCCACTGAGCGTTGTTTTGTTACAAGAAAGGCTGTCTCCTGCCCAAGGTTTAACAAGCACAAAATCCTGTTTGTGACAAAGACCCAGCCATGCGACCAACTATTTAGCGTGGTTAAATGGGACAAGAATCTATTTTTTTGCCACCTGCTACTGCAGATAAACACTTGAAACTAATACAGAATAAAAGAAAATCACATTATCCTTCAATGCTATTGAAATCAACATTTTGTTATAGAAAGCATTATCCCATTGGTGTTTTCTTTTCCTAAAAGGACTGTCTACTCAAATCAGCCCAACAAGTGTGCGCTGAGTGTCTGCCATGCGCTAGTTATTGCAAGGCACACCGAGCTAGTGAGAGACAATGCAGGGATGTGCTAAGAGTATATGAGTCAGGCCACCTGTTAGAACTCCAGCTCTGCTGCTTCCTGCCTCTGTGACCTAAGGCAAACGGCTGAATCTCTCTGAGGTTCTATTTCCTCATCTGTAAAATATATCTCAAGGTTATGTGGATTAAATGATTTACTACATGTGAAGGACTTTTAAAGTTCCAGCCGCATGGTAAGCACTTATTAGATGCTAGTTCTGTTACTCAGACTCAAGGCGGCCAGGACTTTACCTCTATTGCCCATCACTGTATTTCCTGCCTCCAGAGTGGTGGCCAATAGATGATAAATGATAGGTGCTTTTGGTCTAATAAGAAAATCCAGGACTACAGGCAATGCCCTGAGGATGAAGAGATTCAAAGGAGAGTAATTTTGTCTACTTTGGAGTATACCAGTCAGGACATTGGTAGGAAATGGATGGAACATTCAAAAGGAATAACTGAGGAACATTTCATGAAACTACTACTCACAAAGGTATGGGATAAATTAAGAGAGATGAAAAACACAGTAAAGCACTGCAGGGTTACCCTGCCCCAGCCTCAACCCAGGCCTGGAAGGGCCTGGAAGAACCCGAAAGGGCAGAAGCTGTGAAGCAGGGCCTCTGAGAGGAGCTGCAGCCTTCAGCAACCAGTGCAGTCTCTGCCGCCTGCAGCCACACAGGAAGGGAGCCAGAGCAATAATTACTCTGCCCTTCCCAATACTCTTGCTCTTTGATCTTGTCCCGTTGTCCAGACTCAGTTGGAAGCAAGAGGGCAAATGACAGCACCCGTACAGGTCAGCTTCCAAGGCACGGAGCAGAGTGGAGAGGACTGGAAAGTAAATATGAAGAGTAAATGAAGAACATTTGCCAAAGGGGAAAATTAGGAAAAGACTTGGTGGGGTGGAATTTAAAATAAGCCTTTAAGCAAGGATGGATTATACAAGGTGAAGTTGAAAGGGTGGGGAAAGGTAGCCCAGATGGAAAGAACAACATGGGTGAATTGAGATAGGGAATGGCAAGACAGGTTTAGGAGTCACCATCCAATTTGACTATGGAATAGGGCACAAGTTTGTAGGAGAGAGAACACTGAAATGATAGACTGGGCATTGTTGGTGGGAATGCAGACCGGTGCAACCACTGTGGAAAGCAGTCTGGAGACACCTCAGATCATTAAAAAGGGAGCTACCTTATGACCCAGTAATCCCACTTCTGAGAATAGATCCAAAAGAACCCAAAACACTAATTCAAAAGAACATAAGCACCCCTATGTTCATTGCAACATTATTTACAATTGCCAAGATATGGAAGCAGCCCAAGTGCCCATCACTAGATGAGTGGATAAAACAACTATGGGACATTTACACAATGGAATATTACTCAACTCTAAAAACAAAAAAAAGAAGAAAATTTCACCCTTTGTGACTATATGGATGTACCTGGAGAACATTATGCTAAGTGAAAAATCCCAGTCAGAGAAAGACAAATACCATATGATCTCACTCATATGTGGAATCTAATGGACAAATTGAACTAACAAGCGAAATAGAGACAGACTCAGAGAGAGCAGGTGACAACTATGCTGGGGATTGGTTAGGGGGTAGAAGGATTGAGCAAAAAGGTAAAAGGACTCGTGGACACAGACAACAGTGTGGTGATTGTTGAGGGTGGAGTATAAGGGGTTTAAATAATAGTGGAAAAATACAATAAAAAATCAGAAAAGGAAAAGATAGAGATTCTCACACAATGTCTCAAATGACTGGGGACTTGATCTGGAGGCAGCAGCGGCCTCTCAAGTTAGGGGCGTGGTAGATAAAGATCAAAACTATGGTTCAAAAGTCTGAATTTATATGTGGTGCATCGGGAAGACTGGAAAGTGAAGAGACCAGTGCAGTACAATGGTCGGAGGCAGAGAAAAATGGCGAATGAACTCAGGTGGGAGCAACAGGAATGGGGCTACAGGAACATGTGGGTTAGGTAGGAGGTGAGGGTGGAGAGCCAGAGTTCAGAAAAAGTTAAAGATTTTTTTTAAATATCTGACCTGGATGGCTGAATATCTAGGAGGAGAAAGGCAAGCATAAAAGTAGGTGCGAGAAGCTTCAGCTGCTGGGGGCAGAAGAGTAATAACAAGGAAGTCACTGGGTGTCTGCTCCCATACGTACTCCCCATCGATCTTGTACAGACACCTCTCGATCCCAGCCGGCTGGATTCTACCCCAGCTCATTGCCACTTGCGCTCATTCTTGTTACTCTGACAGCCCATCCGGTTAACCTGATTTGCTTTCTTGGCTCTGTAATCTTTGATATCTGCCTCATTTCCAGGTCCCTGCCTCCTTACTGTCCTGAAGCTCAGTCTTGGTTCTAAGCCCACCTCTAGATAATCTCAGGTCTTTGAGGGACTTGTGTTCAGGGACCCACTCAGCGCTGGATCCATCCAGAGCAATGCTGTCCCGCAGAACTTTCCACGATGATGGACACATTCTATACTGGCACTGCCCATTAAGGTAACTGCTAGCACAGATGGCTACTGAGCACTTGAAATGTGGCTCGTGAGGCTGAGAAAGTGAAGTTTTAATTTTACTTAATCGTAATTAATTCTAATATGGATAGCCTCGGGCAGGAAGCTCATTTCAGTGTGGAAGATGGAAAAGGATGCAGGTTTGTTAGATTTTGAATTTCTAAACAGATGTTGCGGGAAACAGCCCTGGGGAAACTGTGGCAAGAATAAAGTGTGTCTTTAGCATGTTTTCAGCTGCTCTTCTACTTCCTTCCCCCAAACCTATGTATCATGTCAGAATCTACTTTCTGAGCTTCCCGCGGCAGAGCTCAGCCCTGACCTGCTCTGCTCTGCTCTGCTCTGCTCTGCCTCTCCTTGGGACCTCTGTGGTGTGTGTCATAGACCCCAGGACTTGTCCTGCACCAGGCTGGGATTAAGACCTAGGCAAACAAAACAAGGAAAGAGGAAGGCAGGGCCATGGAGGGGGCCACGGCCAATCAAACGAGACTGTCCAGCTGACCTCCAGAACAAAAATTCTAAATCTCACTGTAGATCCTACTCTAGGTTTTTTCCACAGCATTTTTCATGTTCTAAAACACCAGATAACTTAGTTATGTTTACTATTTAATGCCCCTCTCCCCACACAAGAATATAAGCACCACAAGGGCAGGAGATTTTGTGTAGTTCACTAAGATATCAAATTACCTGCAGCAGAGTCTGTTGAATGAACGAATTGGACCAGGAGAGGAGACAGGGATTGTGACAAATGACACATAATTTCATCAAGATTCTAGGATCCCAGCCCTGACTGATGTGGCTCATTTGGTTGAGCATCATCTCACAAAGCAAAAAAATGCCAGTGGGATTCCTGGTCAGGGCACATGCCTGCGTTCAGGTTTGGGTCCCCAGTTAGGGCACACATAGCTGGCAGCTGATTGATGTTTCTCTCTCACGCACTGGTATTTCTCTTCCTCTCTTTCTCCCTCCCCTCCTCTCTCTCTAAAAATAAATAAATAAAATCTTTAAAAAAACATTCTAGGATCCCAGATAATAGGTGGAGGATACAAAAAGTAGAATTTATTTCAGGACTAGACCAAAGGGTGAAACCCATGTGCAACTCCAAAAGAATAGTAGCTGCCAGACCACAAAGGTAAGAAGGACTGTGGCACCAACCCTGAGCCCAGCAAAAAAAGGGTGTTAGAATTGATTAGTTATGTCTGCCATGAGTGCAGGAGGGGTGGTCCAGAAGCCCCATGGCTGTCAGTCTTGACTGATGGGACAGCAGGTACTTCCCCCTGCACTCCTTCCTGGCACAGGTGACACCATGGATGTCCTTGGTAATCTGGTAAAGCTTGAACTCCTCTTTATAAAAGTAGTTTTGAAAGTGTTAAATAAAATATACAATATTAAAAGAAGGCAAAATATACAGTGGGCAACAGTAGGGTTACAGTTGCTCTTGTGGAAAATAATATAATATTTAATAAGTAGCAATACAAGTATAAATTCTGTTTTGTGTACTCACAACTATAAACCTACTTTTGCCCCACCCTGTATATTAAAATATAATTACCAAATATTTTAAATAAATTTATGATATAGTAATATACATGATTCTTTATTAATGCTTTAAGTACTAAAACTAGAGACAAGTATAATAACTACCATAATTTTGAAGTGGTAATAAGCAAAAATATTATTTTGATATATCTGTAATAATGTGATTTGAAAAAAATCTGTGATTTTTTTTTTTTTTTTGCTGACAAAATCTCTTCAGGTTTATTGCCCACATTTATAGTTGAAGAAAATACTAAATTTTAGCTAGAGGTGTCCAAGTTCACGGTCACCATGAATTAATCATCCCTCGGCTAGTCTAATAACACCTATTTCCACCTCCCCAGTAGGCAGAGAGATGCTACTAAAAGCAAAACTTACAAGGCCTCAGTAAAGGTGTGTTGATTCAGAAGCCATTACCTTTCACTTGGTGGGAGAATGTGGTTGAATTCATTAGAATACACACAGTCCTGAGAAAGATGATCACTGGTAACTTACAGGGACTATCTCATTAATCTATAGTCAGTCTTTACAAAATTTATTCATGAAATATGAATAAATTCACCAGGAAATGTGTATTGAGCATATACTATATGCTAGGCACTATTTTAGATATGGGGATACATCAGTAAACAAAACAGACCCCAAAAAAATCCCTTCCCTCATGAAACTTAGGTTCCAGTAGAGGGCAGCTGCCGGGGGGGGAAGGGGGCAGTAGCATAGTCAGACAATAAACACAAACAAATGATATAAATGATGTCATACATAGGTACTAATACATGCTATGAAAAATATATAGAACATTGTATAGAGAGCCAGAAAGAGAATTGCAATTTTAAATGGAGTAATCGGGGTAACACTTATTAAGAAGGTGAAGTTGGCATTTAATAAAAGACTTGAAGGATGTGAAATCAACCACCCTCTCTTGACAAATGAGTTCTCTTATTCCAACTGGCCGTGTTCTTCTGGGTCAATAGGCAGCCTGATTTAACAAAAGCCACGCGAGAATGGAGGTCCCTGTCCTCTCTTGGCCAGTTGACTTTTCCTGGACTTGGTTTCCTCGGCTTTGAACAGAGAGTTGGTCTACGTTAACTCTAGGGTGGTGGAGATGCATCAGGGGCCCTGGAGGGAGACCATACTAGACGCCAAGTAGCCGAAAATCTGAATTACTTTCCCACCTCAACTTTTGGTCTATTTTATACAATGCAAATCAGATTTAGAGTGAAAAATTCTCACTACAAACCCCTCCAAAAGTCTGAAAGCCATTAAATAGTAATTATAATTATAACAGTTATTCAAAAGAAAAAAAACGACAATGCTGTATGCCGCTGCCTTGATGCTTCACTTCTCACACAGCTTGCGGTGATTTCACTACTGCCTTTGGCTTGATTTCCTTAGTTTCCACACCGAAGAATTTATAATGATGATAATGAGTTTCAAAACAAGTCAGATAAAATGCGCATCTGGGGTAGGATTGTGAGTTCCTAGAATACACAAGCTTCGATTTAGGGAGTCGCATCTGCAGTTTCCAGGAGAGGAGGAGGCTGCCCCGGGAAGGTGAAGCCCCAAACACCCCTGCCCGCCCCACTGACGCATTCCAGGTTGATTTCATTAAGGGATCATCTGATTATCCCCACTGAAAATAGTCCTCCAGCACACACACATGCACACTCACACACACGCTCACCTAGAGGAATTTTCTAATAGGCGATAGATCCTCAGGACAGGGTCCCATTCAGTCAGATGTCAGACATAGCATACCCACATAACTGATTATATCGGTCTCCCCATAAATATTCCACCACCAAGGAAGAGATTTACGATATTGTATCTTCAGTTCAATTTTCAGAACGATTTACAGCTCACACACATCCCAAAACTTATTACCAACTGCATTATTTGAAAACAAAGCGATAACTTGCTCTCCTCCGAGAGGACCAACAGAGCCTTCGGTGGCGGGCTCTCTCTCTCTCTCCGCCATCTCTGCCTTTCCTCTTGAGAGAGTAAACATATCGCAAACCTCTTAAGTGAAATTACGAAGCACACATGCGACACAGGGAGCATTGTCTATTAAGTGAAAAGCCTTCAGAGGACCACATATTTGTCTTCAAACTGGAAACCTTCATAGGACTTCACAAGAAACTCAGAGGCCTAAAGCAGAGATTGGGCTGAGAAACAATGAGCCTCTCAGAGCGTACTCCTGTGGATACAAAGTGGTTTACTTATATCCGACACCACGGCACAATGTTGACTTCAGCCATTCATCATGCTCTACTGTCCCCTGACTTTGTGGCTTAGACTCCTGTCCCTAGCCCTCCCAATGAGAACTTGCAGCAGCGTTCCCAAGCCCCAGCTGCCCATCAGAACCCAAGGGAACTTTAAAAGAAATACTGGTCTCCAGTCACGTAGTTAGCACATCTGGCTTAATTGATCTAGGGTTGGGACCAGACATCACTGTTTTCAAACACAGAGCCCCTCAGATGGTTCCAATGCAGCAGAGCTGAAAACCTCTGATTTCCAGTCCCTGAGCTTCAGTCTCCTCAGCTGTGAATTACAGTTAGTAGGCACTTACTTTGACAAGTTGTGTGAATTGTTAACCATCGTAGCTCACACTGGCGCCTGGTATGCCTTTGTATGTCAATAAGTGTGAGTTGAATTAACCACTGAGTAAATAAATACCAAGCTCTAGGCATGGTACTACATGGTAATCATCAATAAATGAGAGCTAACATTGTGACTCAAAATGCTTTCAAAACCTTTAAATTCACAGTTCTCACCAATAAAAATGTTGATGTTTGACTCTTGCTTTCCCATTCAAGAGGCATTGCTTTCTTCCAGGACCAGAGTTGTGTTGCATTATCCCATGAGAGGGAGTACTATGAAGTCAGCTACACAAAGAAGTGCCATCATTCAGCATGTTCATGCATCTTTTTACCCCATACTTTCCTATGTCCTGTTTCAGTCGTATGTTGGAGAACAAACAAACACATTCTTCATTTATTGAGAATGTATTTCCCCCCATGACTAACTTCATACTGACATGGAAGAAGAAAAAAATGCCCCTAAATTCAACATATTTCCAAAAACTGAGCAAATACCTTTGTTCATGGAGGCAAAATCACAAAAGGAAAAAATTTTAGAGTGTTCCTTTTCATTTTAGTGCCAGCAGCATCACAGTCCTTTGCTGTTCAGGTAGGAGTGGGGCACCAGTCATATCTCTAAATGAGATGCACCCCTTGTCACGAGCACAATGCAGTCGTGTTGGCCCCTCTCATCCACCGGCGCCGACACCACGCAGTCAGTCTGCTGCGGAAGTAGCCCTGAAGATCAGCACTGGTGATGAAGGCGGCTCGAAGAATCACTGCCCCTGAGCTGAGCTCCTGGGACGATAAATGGTTGCAACTGGTGTCTCAGTCACCAGAGAAGGGGAATGCGCAAGAGCAGCCAGTGACGTGGCTCACACAGTGAGTCAGGCCAATTCCGTGAGCGTCATCCCTCCTTCTTCCTTCTGTTTTCTGAACGTGAATCTCTCCACATCACTTAGGTGGCCCTGTGATTCGCTTATACTAAATCTTCCTTTTAAAACCAGGTACTTCGCAGTCATGCTCTAACAGTTCCACGTTTCACTCCGGTTTGGTCCCTTTGAAAGCCAACTTCAGGCTGCTCGTTAAAACAGGAATACTTTTCACTCCCTCCGCCAATCAGGTCAGCCCCCGAGACATTGTTCTGAGACGCATGTTCCCCCAGGATTGCCTCCCACGCTTGCATCTTTAAAAAATATCTATAATAAAAATTCAAATACATTCAAAAGTGAACATAAATAAAACATAATTTCCTCCAAATGATTTATAAAATACTAAAACATTCACTTCCCTGTCTTTCTGCCTGTCAAGAGAGCCGCCGCACACACATCCATGGGGGTGGAGCCGCTCCACTTTCCCCTGCAGAACCTTCCACAGGCACCGCCTTGAAGACAAACACCCAGAAGCCTGCCGCCTCTCCCAGAATGTCGATCCCACTTTACCCATCAAAGCATCAGGATGATGTTCTCCATAGCGCGATGGTGCAGCTCTACATAACTCCACAGAGGGCCCTAATTGTAGCAAAATGCTCGGATGTAAACAGGATGGCAACAGGTGGGGGTCAAAGGAGTGGCTCACCTTACAGGATTTTACTGTAGCCCCAGTCTTAGGGCAGTGTGGAGATAAGATCACTGCCCCCCCCACCTCCGCCTTTCCGGTCCCCTGCCAATGCCCAGTGCCCTGCCTTGGCAACCACGGAGACGCCTAGAGTCTTAGGCCTTAGTTGCCATGCACGGAGTTCCCAGGAGGGCCTATGAAAACACAGGGTTCTGGGGCCCACTTCTGAGTTCTGATACCGTAGGTCTTGGGAGAGCCTGAGAATCTGCATTTCTTTTTCCCAGCTTTACTGAGATATCATTGACATATAACATTTTGTAAGCCTGAGGTGTACAATGTGATAATTTGATACATTGATATGTATATATTGTAAACTGAAGACCATAGTAAGGTTAGTTAACACATCCATCACCCCACACAGTCGCCGTTTTTGTGTGTGTGATAAGAACTCTCAAGACCTACTCTCTCATCAACTTTCGAGTGTGCAGTACAGTATGGTTAACTCCCATAGTTAAAGTCCCAGGTTGTACATTAGATTCCAGAACTCACTCATCTTACAGCTGGAAGTTTGGACCCTCAGCCACCTTCACCCATTTCTCCCAACTTCCCCATTCCTCACCCACCCTGACAACCACTAATCTGTGCTCTGTTTTTATGGGCTCTGTGTTTTTAAATTCAACATATGAGTGAGATCATAACACATTTGTCTTTCTCTGTCTGTCTTAACAAGTATTTCACATAGCATAATGCTTTTTGTCCATCCACAGAGTCCCAAATGGCGGGATTTCCTTCTTTTTATGGCTGAATAATATTCCGTTGTCTGTCTGTGTGTGTAGAGGTATATCCAGGAGCAGGATTGCTAGATCATGCATTAGTTCTATTTTTAATTCATTGAGGAACCTCCATACTGTTTTTTATAGGGTCTGCACCAATTCAGATTCCCATCAACAGTGCACAAGTGCTACTTTTTCTCCATGTACTCATCAACACTTATTATTTCCTTTCTTTTTGAGAACAGCCATTCTAACAGGTATGCGATGACATCTCATTCTGGTTTTGATTTGTATTTCCCTGAAGGTGAACGATGTTGAGTGCTTTTTCATGATCCATGTATCTATGTTCTTTGAAAATATGTTTACTCAGGTCTTTTGCCCATTTTTAATCAGATTATTTGGATTTTTGCTACTGAGTTTTATGAGATCCTTACATATTGTGGATATTAAACATTTATGAGATACATATATGGTTTTCTGCCCTTCGGAAGGCTATGTTTTCATTTTGTTGACTGGTTTTTCTATTGTGCAGAAGCTTTATGGTTTGATATAACCCCACTTGTTTATGTTTGCTTTTGTTGCTTGGGCTTCATGTCATAACAGAAAATCACTGCCAAGGCCAATGTTAGGGACATTTTTCCCTATTTTTTTCTTCTAAGAGTTTTATGACTTGGAGTCCTCATTTAAGTCTCTAACCCATTTCAAGCTATTTTTTGTGAGTGGTGTAAGATAGGGTCCAGTTTCATTCTTCTGCATATAGGCATCAAGTTTTTCAGCACCATTTATTGAACAGACTGTCTTTTCCTCATTGACTATGCTTAGATCCTTTGTCTGATACTAGTTGATGCTATGTGCATGGGATATATTGCTGGGATCTCTACTCTGTTCCATTGATCTATGTGTCTGTTTTGGGGCCAATACCATACTGTTTCTTATTACAATAGCTCTGTAGTATAGTTTGAAATCAGGAAGTATAATGCCTCCAGCTTCCATGTTCTTTCTCAAGGTTGTTTTGGCTATTCAGGGTCATTTCAGGTTTCATACAAATTTTGGGGTTTTTTTCTGTGAAAAAAGATCATTAGAATTTTGATAGGGATTGCATTGAATCTATAGATGGCTTTGAGTAATAGGGACATTTTATCAATTAGCATATTAGTTGTCTCAATCCATTAACATGAGATATCTTTCCAAATATTTGTTTCTTCTTCAGTCTTTACCAATGTCTTACAGTTTTTAGGGAACAGATCTTTCACCTCCTTGGTTAAATTTATTCCTAAGTACTTTATTGTTTTTGATCCTATTGTAATGGGTTTGTTTTCTTTATTTCTTTTCCAGATAGATTATTGTTAATATATGGAAACACACCTGACTTTTGAATATTGATTTTGCACACTGCAACTTTACTGAACTTATTCTAACAGGGGTTTTTTTGGTAGATTATTTAGAGTTTTCCATATATAAGATAATCTGAAGAGACAATTTTACTTCTTTCTTTCCAAATTGGATGCCTTTTATTTCTTTTTCTTGCCTAAATGCTGTCTAGAATTTTCAGTACTATGTCAAACAGGTGTGAGGACAGTGAACACACTTGTCTTCTTTGGAAGTGGACACACACTGATCTTAGAGAAATAGCTTTTACATGAGTAAAATGTTAGTTGTGGATCTGTCCTCTGTATCCAATTTGTTAGAATCTTCACTTCTAACAAGTTCCCAGGTAATACTGATACTGCTGGGCTTGGAACCACACTTTGGGAATGACAGCTCATCTAAGTGCTCAGGGATCAAGACTTCCTTGATGGGACTCAGGGAAGAATGAGGTTGTGCTCAGAACAATTCAAAATGTACCAGACCTGGTCACATCATATCCCATAGAAATATACCAGGGTTATATGATTCCCGGGGCATTCTACACACATACACACACACACACACACACACAGAGGAAGATTCATGACACACTAGGACTAATTCAAAATAAATTAGATATATGATGGATTCTTCCCTTTGAGTAACTCACAGAGTAGTTAAATAAAAGTTACAAAAATAAAAAAAAAAAACAATGTAAAAAATGCATTAAAGAAGTGAGTGACTAACTGCCCAAGAAAGTTAGGAAATTTTTAAATAAGGAGGTGACCCTGAACCCAGGACTTGAAGGGCAAATAGGAGCCGAAAGGCAAAATAGGGAGTTCCAGGCAATCAAAGGGCAGCTAAGAGCTGAAAGAGACTGATATGCACAGAAAATTAAAACATGTCATGTGTACTTGCGGGAATGTTTGGAGATAGTGTGTATAGGTCCTTAAATGCCAACCTAAGGAGTTGAACCTTGTAACAACCAAAAGATTTTTCACGTCAGATCTGTGTTCACATGAGAGACCAGCATGCTGTCCTTCTAAAATCACCTCTGGGCTCCTGTCCAGTTCCAGCTGTCTTTAGCCTCCAGAGACATCCTAGAGTATGAAAAAGCATTAGCCACAGAAATCAAAAGGATTCAATAAATGAATGGAGAAATTAAGATACAAAACAGAGACCACCCAACAAGCTGCTATCTGGAGGCTCCTGCACACAAGGGTAAGATCTGCCTCAGACCTGAGAACTTTACGTGGCCAGTTATCAGCAGTAATTCTCAGAGCCAGGCCGTATGATCAGCCATCCATGCGTGTCAGCATGCGGGTATTCTATTGGTAACTATGAGGCTATGCAGACTGCTTGATGTACAGCCACTGAACTGAACACAAACATGAGTCAGGTGCATAATTAATGATAAAAAATATTAAGATAGTTACTATATGGGTATAAATTTTGCAGTCATAACTCAGATGTGCATAAACAAATAGAACTTTTAAAAAATCATTTCCCTATAACTCAACCTACCTCAGCTCTCAAACCTACACTTCACCTGAAATAGAAAACCTTGCTTAATCACTCACAGGAAAACTCAGCCAATTCAGACTTCTTACTCTCTCCTTTTAACTCTTTTCCTGCCCAGGCATTATGTCAGTGATGGGGCTTCAGCCGCCTTCCCGTGTACTGGAAGATGGCACCCTTCCCCACCTCTGTCTTCCGGTCATATGCTGCGTCCACTACTAACACATCTTGCAGGATGTTTATGCCCTTTGGTCACTAACCACACGGCTGCTGAACCATACAGGCCGTCTGTCCCCTGCTCCCTGGGCACCGGGGCCCTGCTGGTCACCTGCTTCCTTCTTGTTTAGATCTCTGGGCCTCTCAGATCTCCTGGCCACTGTTGGCCCCTGCTGCACCCCTCTTCAGGACACAGAAAACTTTCTTTACTCTTCTACACTACTTCAAGGCCAAGGAAACTTGATAATTATGGGCTGTCAACTCTTTTCTCCTTAAGTAAACTACTCTGTCATTTTTATACTGGGGACCTAGTTGATACAAGGGATGCTAGGTCTAAGAGGTTCCCATTTTCTCAGGCTTCACCCAGAAAACAAAGCACATGTACCCCTGCTCTGGACCTCCCCCCAGACTTCTCTGGGCTTTCTACTGTCTAACCCCTGCCAAGGACTGATCCCAGGAGGTGTGAAATCCCTTCTCCAGCACCCACCAGCCCTGGGTATAGCCCCTCCCACCCACCTCCTACCACCAACTAACTGAACTTATATCTCTTTTTGAGCAGTAAAATCTGTTACCTAAAAAAAACAATCAATCCCATCTACCTTCAAATTATTTGGACGATGTACCTTGGTCATTCTTTTATTCATTTATTTGTTTATTATTGAATATCTACTATTGTAACAAATATGTCCTAGGTACTTAGGATATGTCAAAAAAACAAAACATGCAAAAAAATATCTGCACACTGAAGCTTATACTAGCGGGAGAAGGCAGACTATGAACAGCAAATACAAAACATGATATTGTCACATTGAGTATATCCACCATATGATAAGGTTATACAGCATGCTCACTAAGTAAACACTGTATTAGAAGGCGAGGAGTGTTATGGAAGAAGAATCCCACTGCCAGAGGCTGAGTGCAAACCACCCCCCAGGCTCTGGGGTGCAGGGTCCTGGCACTGGCAGTTTTTCAAAGCTCCTGCGTGATTCTCATGTGCAGCCAGATGTGGGAACCACTGCCTTTGTCCACGGAAATCATCATCATTGCTCTGTGGGAATTCTCTCTTGTCTTACTAATTTCTTTACTCATTAACTCATTCAGTAAATTCAGTATTTCCTAAGGGGGAGGTAAGGGGTAGAGGGATCAAGGAAAAAGGACTCAAGGACATGGACAACAGTGTGGTGATTGTGGGCGGGGAGAGGAATATAAGGGAACTAAAGGGTAATAGAAATCATACAATAAATGTGTGCACCCAAAATTTTAAAATTATAATATTTCAATAAATGTCTATTTATTAAAATGTAGCCCCTCCACTTTCTAGCCTTGTTCTAAACCCCAGGGACAGAGCAACGAAGAAATGAGACAAGGTCCTTCCTCTCATGCTGTCCGCATACCAGAGGGTTGTTTCTTCCGTTCGCCACCTCCTTTCATCCTCACAGCACACGCATGCAGCGATTGCTATTATCATCTCCACTTCCCGGGGGGGAACTGAGCCTTCACCAAGTTAAGGAACTTGCCCAAAGTCCTACAACTATGAAGTGACAGCGCTGGGACTCACACCTCGGTCTCAGGAATCCAAAGACCACATTCCTGCAATCTGTCTCAGCGCAGCATTTCCCAGTGAAAGGCCTTTATTCACACTTCTCTCCATTTTATTTCCAGCACTTCATGATGGACCGGTTTCATGATAGAATTTAATGGAATCAAATTTGAACAGCTCAAAATTGTGTAATTGATTACATTCAGTTTCCATCACAAATTACTAATTTGATTCACACTTGCTAATGTGACACCTGAGGGAAGGAGAAGACGTGGGTGGGTGGTTAGGCCTTAATGACCTACAATATATGTGCTAATCATGTAAGATAAGTGTGATTTTAAATTCCCAGGTGGGCTATGATTAGACAGGCCACATAGCTATCATTAGCATACCTGTTGGACACCTAAAAATTATTGTAATCAAGCCTGGTAAACTTTGAAATTAATTTTCATTAAATCTCCCCATATGAGAGATACACTGAGGACATCTCAATGCATTATATGAGATATTCTCAATGAACATCTCACGCGTTGAGATGAGTCTCTCACACGATATATCATACGTGATATGAGATCATCTATTTATAGAAATTCTAAATCTTTTATCATCACTTCACATTCAATACAACTTTGAGTTATTTTAAAGACATATGCTATTCTGGCTGAATTGTGCCCCCAACAAGATTCTTATGTTCGAACTCTAGCCCAGTGCCTCAGGATGTGACTGCATTTGAAGACAGGGTTTTTAGAGAGGTGCCTGAGTTAAAATGAGGCCGTTAGGATGTGCCTTAGTCTTCTGTGAGTGGTGCCCCGATAAGAAGAGGAACTGTGGACACACAGAGACTCTGGGATGCATGCTCATGCAGGAAACACTCGAGAGAGGAAGCAGCGAGAAGGCTGCCATCTGCGAGCCAAGGAGGGGACCACAGAAGAAACTAAACCTGTCGTCACCTTGACCTTGGACTTCTAGACTCCAGAACTCTGAGGAAATCAATTTCGGCTGTAAAACACCCCGTCTGTAACATTCTGTTATGGCAGCTGTAGCAAACCAATGCACGTGCATACTGTGTTCAATTGAACAAATAATTACCTTTCTCTGTCTGACATAAAACTATCCTCTTGGCGTATGCCATGGACCCTTTCTTCAAGGAATTTACAGTCTCTCGGAAACACACACACACGGATGAGACAATTAGAGAATAATAGCAGGTCCAGTAGGGGGGGCCAAGTGCTACCCGGAGGCGATCAAAGCCAAGCGAGATCAGCATGGGTCAGAGAGAGATTGGAGTTAAAAAAGAAGGGAAGGCTTTTGTTTTAATTTTCACTGAACTTATTGGAGTGATGGATACAATCAGAGCTTAAATGATTATAAACTTTTTGAAACACACACACAAAGGAAAGAAGGGAAGGCACTGAGGTTGGGTGGGGCTGGGGTGAAAGGGACAACAGTGCAGAATAAGAAGGGTTAACAGACAGTAAGACAGTAACACACAGCAGTGAGGGTTAGTGGTTCGGAGCCGCCACTGCCAGGACCAGATAGGTGACCGTCAAGTGAGGAGACGGCGCACCTCGTGCGGCTGTGGCGCAGAGCAATCTGCTGGCTTGTGTTACGTTCTCGGTGAGTACGGCGGGAGTGTGGGAGGGCAGTGATGGGAACCTCGCTCAGAAAAAAAGGAAAAGATTTAGGCTGAGAAATAATGAAAGACAAAGGACGTCTTTGCTGAGGAGTTGAAACTAACCTAAATTCTCCCAATAAAAAAAATTTCCCTGAAATATTTTGCTTCCAAATTGACAGTACATCAGTATAATAATCGCCGGCATTTGCTGAGCTCTCAGGCGTGCTACGCTCTATTTTAAACACTTCACATGTACGAATTGCTTATATATGCTCATAATAATTCATTGAGGTAGGTCTGATAATAATCATCCCCACTTTAAAGATGAAGAAACTGAGGGGACGAGGTGACACACACTTCCCACAGTTACACCGTTAGTAATGGAGGAGGGATTCAGGCTCAGGCAGGTCCATCCAAGAGCCGCTACACTACACACGCATTGCACCCACACTCTCCTCAAAAGCACCTACAGGGCTCCGTGGAAAGAGCTCTTAGAATCCACACCAGAGAGGCCCTAAGTTACCCAAAATTGTGTAGCAGCCGGTGGCAGAGCCAGAACACGAAGTCCTGTGAATGGTCTGTGCCCTTCTCCAGCTACACCCTGGCTTTCACTCTTCAAAATGCATAAAACTGGAAATTTTCAGGGAGGGTCTTATATATATATATTTTTAGAAGAATACATACTCTATGACCCTCCCAAAAAATTCTGTTGATTTTCATCAGACACTGAGTACTTCCTACTTCTCCATGTGACTTAGTAACAGAGAGAGAGAGAGAGAGAAGGAAATTCTCAAAATATAAATTCTATGACAATGGGGGAAATAGAAATGTAAGTACAAATTTTCTTATGTATCTATAGTAAAAGCTAATGTTTGTTAATACTAAAATGTGCACATTAACTGTATTTTCTAATTTAATCCTCACCCCGACCCTTGTATATAGATGCCAGTGTTATCCCATTTTAGACTTGAACAAACTGACAGACAGGTGAAGCAACTCATCAGAGCTAAAGGGTTGTCAGTGGCGGGGCAGGGGCTGTCAGACCTCAGCACCCACACTCCTAACTCCACGCTGTTACCTCCGACTCACACTCCCTTCTGTACTTCTGCTCAAGCCAGGCCCCCACTGCGAATGCCTTCCTCTCTCCAAACCCTAATTATGTTCTAAAGCTGCAGTTCCCTGCCACACCTTCAACTCTTTATACCGGAACACGGGCATCAAAATCCCCCAGGGGGACTGGCTAAAATGTAGTTTCCTGTACCACACCCCTAGTTCAATGAACTCTAATCTAAGAGAATGATGGTAACTCTGCACTTCAGCAGGGTCACCGGGGGACCCTGACGCTCATGAATGTTTGAGGGTGCTGGTTTGCACCACCCTGCACAAAACTTGCACACTAATCACAGGTTGACCCGGGGTCACTGGAGGCTGGCAAGGGGTGCACCAGCTCTGAGCAAGCTTGGTCACAAAGACAGCTGCTTGCCTTTTCTCATAAAAGCAAGAGTATAAATGTTTACTGAGCTCTTAGGTCCACCAACCAAAGTTGGGTTACCCACAATGTGGCTTAATTATGGAACTAGTTAACCCTTGGTACTAATAACTAAAAAGAAATTAGGTATAGAACACAAAGAAATAGAGACTATGGGGGTTCATGTTGACTCCATATTTATAAGTTAAAGAGCATCCATACCCTTTTGGCATTTCCACTTCAACTATACAAATGTTCAGGAAAGGAAAATGGGTACTGGAAAATGGAGATTTAAATCAAGCTTTGTAAGAAGCAACTTCTAAAAGCCAGGTGGCTAATGCAAATTAGAATACATTGCTATCCTCTTCTAAATAACAAGGAGGAGAAGAAAAGACACATTTTCAATAACATTTATGAAGCATTGATTTCCCTTTCTTTCTTGCCCAGGGATACTCCATTGACTCCAGAAATACCACCCGAAATAGGAACATGATTAACAATGATGATTTGGTGACAGGTGCATTTAGAGTAAAGCAGCTCTTTCATCAGCATTAATGAATATTTATTGAGCACCTACTATGTATAAAGCATACAATGAAATAGAGATTTGAAAAATATTTGGGTTTTTTCAAGATTTAATTTATTTATTTTTAGAGAGAGGAGAAAGGAAAGAGAAAGAGAAGGAGAGAAACATCAGTGTGTGGTTGCCTCTCATGCACCCCCTACTAGGGACCTGGCCCACAACCCAGGCATGTGCCCTGACTGGGATCAAACCAGTGACACTTTGGTTGGCAGTCTGGCACTCAATCCACTGAGCCACACCAGCCAGGGCTGAAAAATACTTAGGTTTATACCATGGAGACCTAAGATGACAATATCTGAAAGAATGATTAAGCTAAGCCCCAAATCAGATCTGGAACATTTAAGAAGACTGTACTCAAGTCTGACCAAAGGAATCATAAGAACAAGTGAACATAAGTTTTCCTCAGTGGCCTCATCAACTAGCAGGGTTCAGTGAGCAGGAGCTGCCTTCTTTTAGTTGCCCTTCTATTTTTCCAGAACAACCATGACTGAACAAATTGTCCCCTGGCCTTGTCAATAACTCCAGATAATTTGAGAGGAAAAAGAATCCATGCATCCTCTATTATATTGTTTTTAGTGTCTGTTAAAAAATGCATATGATTAAAAGGTACCATAAATTCAGTATTATCTTAACTTGTGTTTTATTAAGCACAGCAGTACGGATGAAAAAGGGGCCACATAGTAAACCTGACAAGCTCAGGGGAGTCCTGCATGGTGGCCTTACAAACTCAGAGACCAAAAGTGACCATCTAGGATGGTCTGAAATTAAAACTTTCTAACTAAGAGAGGTTCATGGCAGATAGTCATGTCCTCAGCCAGTATTACTGTTGCCTAACATGGGTCAACCTCCACCTGAGCCTGTCTGATATCTTTTTTGCACATAGGATAACATACCTGATAAAACGCCTTTTGGAATAACAAAGTAATTCCCTTTTTTCTTTTTTTTAAAAAAGATTTTATTTATTTATTTTTAGAGTGGGAAGGGAGGGAGAAAGAGAGAGAGAAACATCAATGTGTGGTTGCTGGGGGCCATGGCCTGCAACCCAGGCATGTGCCCTGACTGGGAATCAAACCTGCGATGCTTTGGTTCTCAGCCTGCACTCAATCCACTGAGCTATGCCAGCCAGGGTGTAATTCCCTTTTTTCCAGACCCTTCAAAGCACAAGCACCAGAGGGGAGACCACAACTCCCCTCGTTGTTATTGTTGGCTGTTAACTATCCTGTACCTGCCTATGCAAAACATGTGTCTATCATTTTACTTCTTATCCAATCCCAGAGGTCTCCCTGCTTTGCCTTCTCCATCCTCCCTAACCTAGCTCCAATGGATTTCTGTAACACCCTTACATCTTCCCCTTAGATGCATAAAATAAGTGGTAAAACTGCCATTTTCCAGACCATTTTCTCAATTCATTGAGATTTTATTTTCCGGCAATTGTCAGTTTGGCTCAAATAAACTCATAAAAAATTCTTACAGGTTTGGACGTTTCTTACATTGACAGCAGTTTCTACATATGCCTAAAAAGTAGTTAAATCATCTCGTTTATTCAGTCTACAGACAATGCTTGGAACACTGGGGGGATGTGAAGTTCCCTTTAATCATGTGAGGGACCGGAGGAGCAGAGGTTGGAGTCCCACTAGCTGGGATTTGTTGCCTCCACTTACCGTCTCCAGGGATTTCCTCCCAGACCCTTGTTAACAGGGCCGTGGAAAGAGAGCCCTGGTGCCCACCGAAAGCACTAAGGTCAGCCCTGGGAGGAAATGGGGAGGCTCACAGCAGACGCCAGGCTTCTGCAGTTTCTTCACAGCAGCATTTTCAGAAGCTGTCGGGGTCTTCATGTTTACAGCTGGGGACCGAGCCTACATGGTCTCAGAGCAACTGCTCCATTCTCTGTGAAGATCTGATTTCACTCCAGAGGATGCCCTGACTGGCATAAAGCGTGGTGAGTAGAAAAGGATGAGGCAGAAAAGCATTGTCAAGCAGGTCATTAGTGCCCAATTCTCTCCACGGGGGGCAAGCATTGTCCTTAGGAATAGTAACGCTGTAAAACTGTAGGCAACAGAGAAGTGGATTAAAGTAGATCGTTCTTAAGGTTTATTCCTCAAAACCCTCAGAAGGGCTTCAACTTGGGGTCATCCGCCAAGCATGAAGGTTGTGGATAACAGTGTTATTAATATTCCATAAATTCTTTATATACTACTCAGTGGAAAATCATCATTTGTAATATTTATCTGGTGCTTGAATGAGAACATGCGATAATATGACAATTCAATTTTCTACTTTGACACCTCAAATATGACCAAGTCATTATAATCAATCAGTAATACATTTATCATCTACATGAAGCCAATTACGCACCAATAATCAGTGAAATTTCGAACTTGTAACCTAGCCCCATGTGCTGTGGTGACAGGGAAGGTGGAGACATTTGCTGTAATTATGCTGTTATTGCCTCTAAGAAAATGTTTTATACCTGAAAGGGCAGGCAGTGCTTTTAAAACCTCAATTTCAGTCTGGCTCTTTATGACAAATTGCCTTTTGAATCATAAGCATTTTAGAAGGGCAACAGGAGACGCAGTCACCAAAACACAGCATGAGCACGTGTCTTTAGAATCTGATAAACTGTGGTTCAAATACTGGTTGTACATTTATTAACGGAGTGACCTTGGACAAGTAATTGAAGCTCTCTAAGCCTCAGTTTCCCCTACTATAAAAGGGATGGTCATAATTACCATGCAAGGTGGTGGAAGGATTCACCATGCTATAGGCATAGAGGTGCCCTGCAAATTGTAGGAGCTATCATTATAACCAAAAGAACATAGCCAAACCTAAGGTCATGTTTTTAAAAGAATAATTCTTGAGACAAGAGAAGCATTTAAAGCATAGCACTCATTCTAATCAAGAGCCTTTTAAAATATTCTGATTACTAGAGAACAATTACATGTACTATTTTAATAACATCATAAAATGGTTACACTTTGTTCTTTGTTTATTGCATTCTAAAACCCCACATTAGAATTATAGGCATATAAACGGGGTTATTAGGAGTGCCTGCAGAAGGCACTTACTGATGCATCATTTAGCCTGAATCTTGTCTTTGGAAGAGAGAAATCCAAATGGCTGCTTCTTTCAAGTGTCGCCCAGATCCAGAGTGTTCATTTGAGATCATCTACACAGCATATGTGTATGCATTTTAACTCAGCTTTCCACAGTCCCTCCTAGGAATTTTTCTTGCCCTATGAGACAGTGAAGAATACTGTCGGGGGCCAGGGTGGATTTGGTGATAACCAATATGTGGGGGATGTGTCACTCTGGGAAGCTTCCCAAGAACCTCTTCTCTGGTCCCAAAGAGTTGGCTTCAGGCCTCCAGGCGCCACAGATACTGCCAGGGATGCCTGAGTCAGTATGAGCACATACTGTGGAACACACAAAGCATGTCATCACCAGGGGTCTGAGCTCTAATCGCCTATTGCGAAACAAACCACCCCAAACATAGAAGCTTAAAAAAAATGATTCTTTCTCATAATCCTCTGGGTTGACTGGTGGTGCCACTTCCCGTGGTGTCTGGCGTGGTGCCAGGATGGCCGCTGTCATCTGGGGACTTGGTGGGGCTGGAACGTCCAGGATGGCTCACTTCTGGGCTCACTGCCTGCTGTTGGCTGGGAGCTCAGCTGAGGCCATCCACCAAAACCTACACAGGTGGAATCCCCTCGTAGAGGGGGCTTCTTACAGTTTGGTGGCTAGGCTGCCAACGGTGGCTCTCAAAGAAAGCAGAATCACAAAGAGCCAGATGGAAGCAGCAAGGCTGCTTCTAATGACCTTGCTTTGGAAGCCACCAGTGTCATTCCCACCTTGCCCTGTGGGCCAAACCACTGGCAGGGCTGGCCTGTGGCTCCAGGGCAGGGCAATCAGACTTCCGTCTGTGGCAGGCAGGGGGCGGGGGGGGGGGGGGGGGGGGGGGGGGGGGGGGGGGGGGAGGGGGAGCTGCTGTTTTCAAGTTGTTTTTGATGTGTGATTGATAAAGTGCAAATCTGTCGAAGGACATTTTGAATTCTTAATAAAGTTTAGTCATCAAGTAATTTTTAATCAACCTATAAAAGTGTATAAGCCATCTAACAAGATGATTAAGAATTTAAGCTTTGTAGTCACTTTCCTAGCGCTGTGAGGCCACACTGTATGATTAAAAAGTTGGTCATCAGTGCCTACTTTGGATTGATTTAGGACCAAAAGGGAACGGTGAACAAAAAAAAAAGAAAACGAGGGTTCTATGAAAAGTAACCTCACAGGGTGATCTAATCATAAATCCCTAACTGGGCAGGTCAGCGTGGAGAGTCAAGCCCCAGGGATATAACTTCTTAGTAAAAGGCTTATCTTTGCTTCAAGCCAGCCCTGCCCATCATTTCTGTGCATCTCGGTTAACACACCTTGAAATAAGCTATAACCACATTCGAGAGAGCACACAATCTCGTTAACACTCCTGTAACCCAACCCTGCCTCATTTTTTCATTCCCCTCCAATGTAAACTTTCTTACTTTCTCTCCCTCATTTCAAATGCATAAAAGAAGCTGCAAAACTGTTACTCTCTGGAGATCTTGCTCCACAGCATGTTTTTCACTTTGGCTCAAATAAACTTTTATTTAAAAAAAAATTTTTTTAAACGCTTTGTAGTAAGACAGGTCTGAATTTAAATCCTTATATCTACTTGTTGTATAACATTGAGAAAATCACTAAGCATCAATTTCCTTACCTCTAAATTGGCTATAGAAATGAACCTGCTCGGAAATGCTCTGGCATGGCATGGTGAGACAAAGCTCTCCTCATGTCCCCAAGTAACACTTTTTTTAAGAGCTGTGAGAAGGGGCTGCCTACTTCTCTGCACTGTAATCAGTCTAGTTACACATTAAAACCCCAGTGGATGGGGCCTTCTCAGTAGTGGTTTTCTCCCAGTTCTCAGACAATACCTACAAATTCACCTGGCTACCCATATTCATTGTTGCCATGTTTGATGTTCTATTTCAATGATGTTGAACAATGGACTTACAGGCAATGCATTAGCCAATGCAAACAGACTCACACTAAGACTTTCACATCTTATTACAGTATTTGTTACACTGTTGAGAAAAAAACTCTTAGATGCTAACCCTTTTTTTAACTTAGAAGCTAGAAGGGAGAGCCATCATTTAACATTCTGTGGGTGCCCCCAAACAAGAAACAGGAATGCAATGCTAGGAATGACAAGCCCCTTTGAGAAGTTCCCTAACACACCTAGCCACAGCAACCATCTAGTCATTACGTAGACGTGAATTGCTTACATACTTTTGTTTCAACTCAAGAGATTGTAGTTGGATGACTGGGTGGTTCAAATGAATCTCATCGTGTTTTGCCCCGTCTCCACCCAGGGAGATGATTTTCCAAAAATTCTTATTGGCCAGACTATATTTTCACGAAAAAGAAGGGCCTACCTTCTGTAATCCTTCATGAAAGCCTGCCAGTAATTCATGGATGATACTCAAATGGTTGCCCCACACCTCAGGCAGCCATTTATTACTTAAAACCGTTATATCAGTGAAAACTCGGTCTATATGTCATAGAACTAAATTCTGCTGACTACACTCCACCAACTGTGTGCACTTAAATGTACACCTAATTGGATGGGAGGTTAGCCAGGCAAAGGTGACAGATCTGCTGCCACCAGGCCATGTGGAATTGACTGTCACTCATTAAAGTTATCCTTAAGATAAAGTTAAATCTATTTCATTTCCTTGCTCAGGATCAGTAAAGTAAATAGGACTAAGACAGGGGAATTAAAGGAGATATTCTAGCGAAGAGCATTGACAGCTGAAATATAATCAGTTTCTAAGATTTATAATGCTATTGACTTTTCTTTTGCATCATAAATTTCACTGCTGACTCTCTGCCTGGGCTTTATTATAATATCATATCATATTAGGGAGATCAGCTTTGCTGGTGACGAATGAAAACCACTGATATGAAAAAAAAATTCCCATTATCAGCTTATCATCTAATTATATTAGCATCTTTGTATCCTATTATCAACTTTTTTTATATGAAATAACATTTCCTAATGACAGGGATTTCACTAATGCTATATGAGTGATACTAATATCATTTGTGAGTTCTCATCATGCATATCCTGCTTGAAAGCAGAGAATATTTGTTTTCTGCACAGACTTCAACAATTGCAAATGGTGTCTGGCAATGCAAGTAAAAACGATGCTTTATGGAAAAGCTCCCCCCCTGCTTAGAACTGAGGGCCCTTCACAATTTGTTTCCAACCTTCAGTTAATAGCATGGTGACTCAAAATACGAAGGTGGGTACAGCAGATAGGGGGAAAAACTGCTAACCTACAGAATGCAGAGTAGAATGTGTCTAATTTCTTTGATTATCACTCATCCTATTCTCAAACTCAAATCAGGGTAAAGTTCAGTTGAGTAAACTATTATCCAAAACCACAAATGTTCTGTATCAAATGTTTGCCCATGCCACTCAATAAGAGATTTTTACTTATTTCTTAGCAAATTCACAACTTTCTTAGATGGGGTGAAACCTGACAAGGGGAAAAAACAGCATTTCTGAAATTCATTTTTTAGAGTGCGATCGAATCATTGGAGTTTGTGGCTCTATCTGCAAGATGCTGAACCAGTCAATCACCTCAGCGATTCAGTATGACAACCAGTCAATGCGGTGAGAAAATCAATTTTATCGGCTCATTGAACTGAACCGATGCCTGTGGACACATGCGAATCAATGGCTCTCCGTGGCTTCCCATCACTGCTACGGCAGCTGCTTCTCTCTCGCCATGGTGGGTAAAGGTGGTCTCACCCAGCCAAGATTTCCACAAAAGGGAAGTCCAGCTCTTTCACATATTTTCAAGTTCCCCTGGCATCTGGCACCGAACTATGAGACACTTGTTAGGTAGTACCAAATACGTGCCCTGGCCAACCCCAGCCGGGGCCCCGAAGAGCAGAGTGGGCTGCTTGATGAGCTCCTTGGCTGCTGCTCATTCCTTTTAGAATTCAGGATCTGATTTTGACCCCAATGTGTCACAGACTGACAGTCAGAACAGCTTCTCTTCCACGTTTCTTCCAGGTCCTCATGACAGAGTCATGTGCCTGCAGGGCCAGTCATGAGGTTCCAGAATTCCTACAGCGGTTAAGTGGCTTCACTTCATGAGCCCTCCCCTCATGTCACTAGCTGAAATATAAGTCCTTGAAATGGAGCTGCCAGGTGTTTATAACCCATGCAATGAACAGCAGATCACAGGGTTTATTAAATATTGAGTCACTGCCCTGGCTGGTGTGGTTCAGTAGACTGAGCACCAGACTGCAAACCGAAAGGTCTCAGGATCAATTACCAGTCAGAGCATGTGCCTGGGCTTCAGGCCAGGCCCCCATTTGGGGGTGTGTGACAGGCAACCAGTTGATACATCTCTCACACATTGATGTTTCCCTCCTTCTCTTTCTCCCTCCCTCCCCATCTCTCTAAAAGTAAATAAATAAAATAAATTGAATGACTGGACTGATTAATTAATTAATTAATTAATTAAAAGCAATGGCTCTCAAACTTTAATCGGTATTTTTTTAAACCACCTGAAATCTTTTTTTAAATATGGATTCTTGCACTCCACTCCCCCGCCCCCGAAAATCTTATTTGTCCTAGATGGGGTACACGTATCTAAATTTTAACAAGCACCCTAAGCGTCATACTTTGATTCAAAGCATCAGTTGTCTTCCATGGATCTGACTCATCTCCTACTTTAAAAAACTATGTAAATGTTTGCTATAAGAAAAATGTTGTAAGTTGACCCATTTCTACAGCAAGTGTCTATTCCTGATGTTGTTTTGATTTCATCATTTATTTAAGCCTGGGAGAATGGTCAAGCATTTAAAACATATTTCCAGCTCTTAGCTTCAGTGAAAATTAGCTGGGAAGACCTCCCTAGTGAAATGTGTGAAAATATTTTCACCCAGAATGCCTGAAAGTCTCAAGAAATATTTCCCCCCGCTTGGCTTTTTTGAGTTACCTTAGCCTCAGTGTATTTCCCAGCACCCTGGAGCAGAAAAATAGAAAGAACAGGTCCCGAGCAGTTCCCACCATTAAGGAGAGGTGAGAGGAGTCACAGAGAAGCCTAATTAGGCTGTCAGACTAAAGAAGAAAGTACAAGAAATCCAGCTCCTTGGGAAGCTACACTGCAGCTAAACAGCATGGAGAAGGTAAGGAGGTTCAAAAGGTCATGTCTCTGAAGGTTTCTCAACTTTTCCTCGCAGGGGGACTTGCACCCTGCTCGGTGTTCCTGTCCTGAGGTGGATGAGCTTCCATGACAGAGCTTTTACAGCAGAGTGAACTTAGTGGCTCCCTGTACGGGGCAATAAGCGCCTTCAAGGTGAGGCCTGTGATTGCCAGTGTCGTGGTTAGGAGCTTGTTTTAGAGTTAGACCCCAAATTCAAATCCAGATTATCACAGACCAATTGTGTGAGCGTCACGGCTTATTGGCTGAACCTCAACTTCCTCATCTGAAAAGTGGACGCAGTAACGACTTCCTTGGTGGAATGAGTGCATGAATTGAGACAGCCCGTGAAAATCTTAGCAAACTTGCTTTGTAAGCATCCACTAAATGTTAGCTTGTATAAATTATGAGCCATTGTGGGTCCCCAGTACAACTTGTGATAATGGAAGGGAAAGGAGGATCTCTGATACCCACCCTACCACAGCCCGCCTCCACCTCCAGCCGGGTCCCTGAGGAAGACCACCTGAAGTCCAGTCCAATGTGCGCTGCTCGTCACTCTAAGAACTTGACATCAGCCTTACATGAAACGCCTAATCCTCAGGCCCCTGCGCCAAAAATTCCAGGAGACTTCCATGGCCTCATCTTCTGTGTCTACCCTTTAGTCCTTAGCTCTCAAAGGTTCCCGCTGCCTGGAAAGACACTCGAAAAAAGGACGTCAATGGAGAGAGCAGCAAGACAGAGGCCCTCCTGAAACTACACGCCGGAGACCGTAAGCCCCTGCCTCGGCTGGTCTGGGGTGATCCAGGCATCATTATTAGTAAGACACCCTCGCTCATGCCGTCCCACTACAGTTATCCAGCCCCTAGGCATCGGAGACCCAGAGTCCCTCCAAGGCCCTTGCACACATTGGAAGCAGATGGAGCCTCTCTCGTGACACCACCCTTGGGGGCTAACAGGGAAAGAAGCAATCAGGGAGGAAAAAGCCTCCAAGGACATAAGCTATTGGACCCCACCTCCATTTCACAGGCCCTGCTCCTGAGCCTTGCAGCCCGGGTGGCCCCTGGGAACCCCTCTGCTTGAACTTCTGTCAAAGCCCCTCTTCCTCAGGCGGGGGAGCCCAGGGTAATTTTAATTAGACCCTTAATCACTCTCAGGATATTTTTAAAGAGACCCTTAAACCTTGCTCCTAACAGGGTCTCCAACCAGTACAAGAAACTCAAAGTGTGAACTTTCACTTTAGAAAAAGCCTTTTCAGGGACTTAAAAGCTAATACATTGTTGACGGTCATAAGATTCTTGGGTAAGGGAAAAAAGACGATCTAACAAGTCCAAAAAAATCACAATCAGCCATATTACCTAATTCCTGGCACACAACTTACATTCACAATGTGCTCCCAGAATATGACCTCACTTCTGCTTTTCAGCAGGACCACGAGATCAGCATCGTAGCCCAACGTTCATGAGTGATAAAAGGACACCGACTAATGTTAGGTGATCGGCCAAGACGACACAGCAGAAAGCGGCAGGCCTGGAACCCGCCCCCCAGGCTTGTGGTTTCAGATCTTGTGAGTCTCTCCCATACCAGTCATATCCGACCCAGACTAAACTTGCAGTCGGGTATACAGAAAAAGAAAGGAGAAAACCACAGAGAAGAAAAAGTCGGGGAGAGACCCTTTAAGTAGACCAGGCAGCATCTCTGACCTGTCCTTTTCATGCAGACGTGCCATGCAATGAGAAATGATTGCAAACCAGGCCACATGATTCACTCAGCAGGACTCTGTCTTATGTGCTTCCACAATGAGAGCATCTCACTCACTGGATGTGATGCTAAGATATAAAGACTTGTACTTTTGGTAACATAACCCCTAAACACACAGGAACACAGCTGGGTCACCTGGTTTCCCTGCTCAAGCCAGGGAAACAGATGTTGGAGGGAAAACCCCAGTGGGAGGCGATGTCAGGGTCCCCCTTGTGGCACCATCCACAGAGCTGTAGCTGCTCCAGCATCCAGCACTGCTGAGCAGAGAAAGCACTTCCACAGGTCCCACCTCACCCGCTCCTATCGGCATCCCTGAGAAAGGGGGAGGCAGGAGAGAAGCGGATGTCCCTATCCTGTAGATGGGGCAAGAGAATGTTTTGAGATAGTACACTGTGTTGTTTCTTTTCCTGCATCTGTGCTGTAGGGGACAGAAGTGGACTAGGAAGATCAGGCCCCAAGAGCAGGGCTTTCAGGGCTGGGGAAGGTTCTCAGGCCCAGCCTTGGTTCAGAAACCACAGAACACCTGCCCCCAGGGCACAAGGCTTGGCCTCCAGGGACAGTGCAGATGCCAGCTGGGACCATTCGGGCCTCAGGCTGGACCGTCCTCCCCAGACCACAATGCACCACTGATACTCCCGGGTTCTCGTACAACCCAAGGGAGCTGGAAGGAGCCCCAGAAATAACTATAGATAAGTTTCTTGCTCACCCTAGGAAATAAGCACAATGTGGGGTTTTTTTCCAGCTTTTTAAAAATTAAGATAATTTTTAATAGCAATTTAAAAATTCATGCCAGAAATGCAGGGAAGGTACAGAGATTTCCCCTATACCTCCTGCCGCTACAGGTACACACCCTCCCCCATCGTCAACACCCCTCACCAGAGCGGTATGTCTGCTACCACTGATAAACCGATACTGATCACCCAAAGTCCACAGTTTACAATAGGATTCACTCTTGGCGTTGCACGTTTTATGGGTTTGGACAAATGTATAATGACAGGTACTCTCCATTCTGGTATCATACAGAGTAGTTTTATCGCCCTAGAAATGTTCTGGGCTCTGCATGTTCATCTCTCCCTCCATGCCCAGCCACTGATCTCATCACTGTCTCCAGAGTTTCACCTTTTCTAGAATGGCATGTGGTTGGAATCATATAGTATGCAGCCTTTCCAGATTGGCTTCTTTCATTTCAGACTGCATTTAAGGTTTCTCCATGTCTTTGCATGGCTTGACAGTTCATTTCTTTTAGCACTGAATAATATATTCCACTGTCTGCATGGACCACAGTTCACTTACTCAATCACCTCCGGCAGGACAACTTGTTTTGTGTAGACTTTGTTTAAATGAAGAAATATGAAACTTCCTGTGGATCTTATTTTGTAATTGTAAATTTCTTCTTACCATATGAGTGAGAAAAAAACTAAGATGCCAAATATCCATAAAAACCCATTTTTGAGGTAGAAGGGGCAACCCCTGCTTGTAATGAGACACTTGGTTTATTGGACAACCTACTGGCTGATTTATGGTCCTCCCTTTGTTTCCTACACAGACCTCAATTGTTTAAAGTGGCTTTGGGGTGCCCTGTCCTTCACTGACTGACTTGATTGATTGCCTCAATACCAGTCAAGATGCTAAGGATGTCTTGCCATGACAACTTATGCGGTTCCCTTTGGAGGGGTTCCCAAGACTCCCGGTCGTTAAGAACTTTTTGTGCCCTGGTGCCAGGGCCTTTCATTAGGACATAAAAAGTAGCTCAGTTGTTTGGTTCCTTGTCTTAGAAGAGTCTCTGAATGTAAACTCACATGATATTCACCTAGTTGTAAATGTCTCTCACCCGTCCTGTTCTGCTCCCATTCTGTAGCACTCTGAATTTTGGCATGGGTTTTTTTTGTTTTGTTTTTTGTTTTTAGCATTTGAAGATTTCTTGCTTTCCAGCTCAGTTATACAGTTATGGGTTTCTCTTACACTTAACCCAGCATATCTATGTGTTCAGGGCCCAAGGACAGCTTCTCCTGGCACCTCGGTTTGCCATCCTCAGGGTAATCTCTGTAAAAATGTCATTCATCTCTTCATTCATTCATTTGACAATTTTGAATCCTTATGAGGTTTCAGGCACCATGCAAGGCATATGGGATGAAATAAACATGAGTGACACGAATGTCATTTCCCAGCAAACTTATAATCTCAAAAAGGCAGCAAACTCCAGGGCAGTGGGGCTTGTGCTTGGCACAGATTTGTACAAAAGGGAACAGGAGCAAAAAATACTGAGCCACTGACTTGCAGGAAAGCTGGGGACGGCTTTGCATGTATGGCCCTGGGTGATGAATGTGACCAGACGAAATCCATCCATGATCAGCATGTCAGTGACACAAATTAACGTTGACATTTCTGATCTGCACCTGTTTTAAAATGCAATAGAGCGTCAGGTAAAGTGGGTTGTTCAACTACTCGAGAAACCTGGGTCAGAGTTCTCACTCCGCCTCTCTGTGAAGAGTGAGCAAGTCGTTGCACATTTCTACGCACCAGTTTCTCGCCATATTGTTTGGCCAGTTGGCTTAAATATCTCTACAATCTTCTCTAGCTGAAGACTCATGATTATTATACTGAACTGTCATCATTTTTCCACAAAAAAGCACTTTTATTAAATTATTTAAGGAAATGAAGCTAAATATATCTGTTTTTGCTGAGGTCAACAAATGCAAATTTAGCTAAAGCAGCAGATTTGGAAGAAGAAAACAGACTAACCAAAAACTAAAGAGAAGAGAGATTGCTGGTGAGCCTTGGGTGCAATTAGCACAATAACGCCAACACACAGCAACCTGAAACTGAGATTGTTTAGTATGAATGGGCGGAAAGTGGCTTTGACTGAAATTTGTGGTTGACCTGCCTAACCACAAACTTCTCAAAGTTACAAGAGGCATCTTTTCCTTGCAGACCACTACTGAGCACCAAGGGATCCTTATTAAATACAAAATGGTTGTTCAGAAGAAGAGAGCACCAGTTTCTTGGTGTTTGTTGGGCTGCTGAAAACATTCTTTCAACCTGCCACAGGAACAATCCCATCTTTCCTCCGGGCAAGCAGTCCCTTCCCTTAGCTTAATGAACACAGTTAATACAACTCCCAGAAACCCTACATCAAGGATAACAAAAACTATGACCTCGAGAGCACAAATTGGTTAAGTAAGGTAAATTATGGCTCTAAACGCGTAGCTACAGTTGCTCACCCAATTCTGAATCTGCTGTTTACAATCTTCAGCTTAGCTCTGCAAACGTTGCTTTCTTGTCCCAGTGGCCAGAGCAGACAAAAGGGGAAGCGCAGCGCCACCTGCTGTCTGTCCACTGAGAACCGCGAAGAAATTGCTACTATGTCTGAAAGGAATTCCTTCCAGGGAGACTGTGACTACATTTTGTAAATTAATTTACTCTACTGTAAAGGAATACATGAAATTTAGTTGTTTTAGTATGTTTTCTTATTTGTGATTGTTTTTGTCATATTCTATATAAGGGTCTCATACAAAAACGAAATTTGAAATTTAAACCTAGTTTAGAATATTTTAATGTATGTTTTGTAAAACCACAATATACTTTTTTTACTTTTTAAATATGTTTATTGACTTTAGAGAGAGAGAGAAACATTGATTGGTTGCCTCCCATATTCACCCCGACTGGGGATCGAACCCACAACCTTGGTATGTGCCCTTGTAACAGAGTACAGCCAAGAGGGGGGCGCCAAATAAGGATTTGGAATGGGGTCCAGAACTCAAGGTGTCCAGGAAATACTAAGATGTCCTCACCTTCCCCCCCCATACACACACACAGGTGTGGAGGTTGGGGGAAGGGACACATGAAATAGGGCCATTGAGAGCCATTTTGCACAGCAACAGCTTTGCAGCTAACCTCTGGTGTGGTCACTTAACATATCTATAACCTTTAACTGGTTTCATAGATATGTTAAATAGCTGTGGCCATGCTCTGAGCCAGAGGGATGGAAGTAACTTCCCCACCAAGATATAACTGGGGGGGGGCAGGTCCCCTGAGTTACAGCGCCTCCATGGGAGCTTGAAGAAGATTGGCCCCATGACATGGGGGCACGCCTGCCCAGCCTCACTATGACAGCCCAGTAAAGCTGGAAGGATATGGGAGTGCTGGCAAGTGTAGCCAATTATGGAAGGAGTCGGAAATGGGGCTGCAGAGGAAGACTGGCGCAGGGATTTAAATCCAGCCATGGCAGCCATTGAGGAGGGAGAACTGTGTGGTTTTGCCAGAGTGGGGACTCCCAAGGCTCTTGTGCAGAGAGGACCACATGGCTGGGTCAGTGGAGAGAGAACCTCGAGGCTTTGCCAGAGTGGGGACCCCCACAGCTTTAGAAGGGGGAACCACCACCCAGCTTTAGCAGAGATCTGGTGACACAGCTGATGGTGCCAGGAACCGAGGGAGGCCCCAGCTGAGATGGATTACTGGGAAGAACTGGGGGCTGCTGAGCCACGGACTTCTATTTCTTTTCCTAAGATACGGTACCCCAGACTAGGCAAAGAGGGAAGGAAGGACTGTGTGTGTTTGTGGGTGTTTTAAGGGACTTTGGGATTTTGATGAAGGCATTAGGTCACTACTTTAAGTCTGTATAGCATTAAATAAACATTTCCCTTCCTTTTCACGAATCTCTGGCATTGAGAGACGTCTTTCCTCGGGCAGCGAACATAACGAATCTGGGGGGTTCCTTTCAGTAATAGTATATTGCCTTGGCTGCCTTTGGCCCCCCCACCCCCCTGTGTTCTGTAACACCCTGACCAGGAATTGAACTTCAACCTTCTGGTGTATGGGATGATGCTCTAATCAAATGATCCACACTGGCCGGGGCAACATATTTTTTTTTTAAATCATCCAACCTTAATTACAATGTTTTCCTTTGCATTCATCTTAAGTACCATAAAATTAATGCCACACACTCAGGTGACTATTGACTAGGGGAAATGTATCAAACAATGTTACAAAAGAAACAGCATCTTCTGAGTTATTAAGATAAATATTTTAATGTAATATATTGAAATTTAAAGAAATTGATTCAAGTGTAGTCTCGCTTAAAAAAAAAAAAAAAAGCCAAAACTTTGCATCAAGTTTACTGGTCTTAACTGGATATGATTCTATTTTTATAAAACCTGTTTTAAGCGCTAACAGTGGTGCACGGGGACTCTTTCAGCTATGAATGAAGAAGCCCCAGTTAGGACTAGATACTGACTTTCTAACTTGGATGATTTGGAGCTTGAGTGTTATGACCAGAAAAAAAAAATGGTGAAGATATCAAGGACAGACACAATGTCCCCTGACCCTTGCCTCCCACACAGTCATCCCTTAGACCCTGTGTTGCTGCCACAGCAGCAACCCAGTGAGGCCCAAAGTCCCCTTCCTCTGGCCTCTCCCTTCTCCCAACATCTGACTCCAGTTCATTTTATTAATTAGGCTTCTATTTCTATAACAAGTAGGAGTGACAGCAGGACATAGATGCTTGTTTTTTAATACAAATATTCTCAAAAGTATTAAGAGAGAAAAAGGTGCTAGGAATAGCTCTCATGAAACAAATTATAGATTGAGCCATAAGAAACAGCTGCTAGTTGAATATTTTTACCTAAAATAAAGCAATTTTGCACACTACTTAGGAAATACTTAGGAGACTGGAGAAAAGGAACACCAACATGAATGTGACTAGGAAATTACATCCCATGGAGGTGTAGTTTTTACCCTCACAGAATTCATTTATGAATATGATCGTGCTTATGTAACACTAAGCTGGACAAAGCTAAGTTGGATATCACTTAGCTAGACACACACACACAAACATGCCTCCAGTAGGGACTATCAATTCCTGTGTTCAGACTTAGTTCCTCATCCTGTTTTAGTAATGAAGTCTCTGTCAAACTTTTCTTGTTTTAATATAAATAAGAACTACACACAAAATTAACATCTTTGCACATCAACCAATAGACATGCTCTGTTGCAAAAGTCCATTTTTAAGGCAGTCACTTGACAGTAAGAAATCATCTCCTCAAGGAAATGAAAAGAAGTTCAGCTCCCAGCCAGCTCCTGGGAAGGTGCACAATTCACAATGCAGCTACACTACAATGTTATTTTACAAACCCGAACTGCAGGCTCAGGAGGCAGAAAGTTGCGGGGACAGAGAGTAAAAAAGATCAAAAAGTGGCATTGTAATACTTAGTGTTTCTGAAACCATTTCTAATATTCTGATATATTATATAATTTTTAAGTACCAAAATATGTTTTTAGTTCTAGATAGCATGTGAAAGAATGTGAAGTCTGAATCATTTATATATTCGAAGATCAATGATTCAATGGTTCAGTTTACACCACAAACAACCTTAGGTTCATTTTTTTTTGTCTAGGCAAAACCACACCCATAAAGATTCCAGTAAGCAACCAGATGTGCTATTGCAAAGCTTCCAGTGAAAGGACAGACTTATTCCAATTCAAAGACTTTCTGACCAAGTGCAATACAAAAGTGGCAGTATTGAAACTGACCAAGATCCTTCAACCTCAGTCTCTAAATGATGAAACTAAGAAAGACAAAGACAAACCTGAAATGCTGGCTTCGGAACAGTGTATTACAGCTTACCATAATAAAAAGATCGACACTCTGGAAAAATAAAAAAGAGTACACAAATTTTCAAAAAGTACTCCTCAGAGAGCCGAGGTTATTTGAAGATGAAGGAGTCAAAAGTAAAAGTCTGGAGTTAGCTTTCAGCCTCAGGAAGAACATTGGCAGCAGCTGGAAACACTTGTATAAAAATATGCTTTTAACTGAACGATGATACAATTGACCTCGTTGGGTTTTTTTTTTGAGTTAGTACTCCTTAAAAGAAGTAAAAGTTATATCAAATACTTGACTTTACATTTGTGACTAATTTTCTTCGTTTTCTAAAAAGACCATTTTAGTAAGGAATTATTTTATATATTTCATCTCAATAATTTATACTGTTACAGTGCATATTTATCTATTTTCATAGATTTGTATTTTACTTGAGGTTTTCTAGGTTTACAATTTTTATTTTTGATACATGTGAAGTTTTTAGTCCCACTGAATTGTTTTTCAGGCATTCTGAAAGTTTGTTTTCATTAAATTATGGATAATATGTGTGTTTTAGTGTTTATTTCACTTAAAATAAAAGTAAATGTTGAAGTGCCAGAAACACCATTTTTGCTGTACATCATAATGTCCAATGGAGCTCAAACAAAGATGGCACGTTGAGGAGGAAGAAAGAAAGAAGTAGGACTCAAGAGACCTATATTTCAGGTTTAAATAGAACCTACAGAGGCCATAAACAGTGAGTGGAAACCCCTCACCAATACGTAATTAAAAATTAAAACAACACTAAGCCATAAACTAAGCCAATAAGCATCCTTATTTTTCCCATATTCGTGTTAAATATTTCATTTCCCACCCACCCCCCAAAAATACAATGTGTTGGTTCCCTTAGTATAAGACACGCCCCATCTATTTACTGGAGCCCAGTCCCCCTCTCCAGCCTGCTCTGCTCCTGATTCGGCTTCTACCCATCAGTGACTTCAGCTCTCCAGGCCTTTCTCTTCATGTTTAAAAACAAAATTTGACCAAGTAAATGTGAAGATCCAATTGGCTGTATGAAGATATTTGAGAATGAGACAGCATCCCACCTAGCAAGTAGAGGGTTTGCATAAAATGGAAGTCTTCTACAGGAAGAAGGGCGGGGCAAGGGAGCCATCAGCAGACGCGGAAAGGGTTCTTTCCAGGCCAGGACATCTTCTTTCGGGGGACAGGGCCCAACTAGGGCTTTAAATGCAGATTGCCCCTTCTTCCTTTGGGGCTGGGAGGGGGGCATTTTGATGGTCTGTGTGAGGGATACCTTCCTGGTGCTAGACCAGAAAATTCCACATTGGCTGATTGAGATTACATTTCTGATGAAGGTTAAAGCTGCAGTTGGGTCAGGTGTTAAGTCTCGGTTTGGGATCATGGGCTTTAGCATAGACACCACCATTCGGGGCCGGTGTTTTTCTCTTGAACACTCACACCACACAGGTTTTGACTAGGTGATATCCAGCCTTCCGTCCAGCTCTAAAAAATTACTCCCTGTTTCCAATCATTGCAGAGTCAGTCTTTGGCAATTATGGTATTTTGTTTTATAATAAGAAATGTGGATTTGAAAAAATATATATAGACTCGGTTTTTGTCCCCATTTCTAACATAGCACTTCTAAAACCCTTGGAATTTTCTGTGATGATTAGAGCAAAGGGTCTTGATATATTAATTAGGTGACTTGGAAAACATACAAGGATGGGAGCTGGTTGCCAGGGTAACCCACCTCATGATTAGTATCAGTGAGGTGTTTGTAAAATACATTATGACACATATCAACAATGAAATACTATACAACTGTCAAAAAAGACTGATGTATCTCTATTTGTATCAATATGAATAATCTGCAAGTTATGATAGTAAAAAAAAAATCTAGGTGCAGAATATCCAGAATAGTATGTTTTCATTTGCATTAGTTATCTCTCTTCCAGTTGAATTTTCAGATCACAGATGCTGTGTTCTGGCCAACAGGCATGGTTTAACCGGCTCTGTGGCCACGCTGAGGCCACAACACCTTTCCACTTTCTCTTTACCACCTCTTCTGTTCACCTCCTGCCCAGCAGAATATTCCATTTCTGTCGCAGCTGTGGTTGACAGGATTAATGTGAGTCTAGAACACAGAAAAATTAGATTCTTAGATCATTTCCTGTTGACGATACAGTAAGAGATTAAGATGTTCAAATTATAAACTTTTGCCTTGAGGCGGTTTGATCTGTGGGTTTTGTTGTATTTGTAAAATTCTGTTGATATGGGATAATGCAGCATTTTTATGTGTTCATGGCCTTTGAATCTTAAAAAACTGGGGCCTATGAAAACATTTTTTTAGTTCTCCCTGAAATTCATATGATACTGGATGTCAACTGGAACTGAAAAATGAAAGTTCTCGAGTGAAGATCTGGGGTACGACTGAGCACACCTTAGTACCAATTCCCTAGCTATGGCTGAAAAAATAAAAGTGAACAATTCTCTAGCTATGATTGAAAAAAATAATAGGAAATGGGAAGAAATGTAGTGAGACTTTAATTTCATTATGGTGACTTGAGAAAGGGAAGCCCCCTTTTTGTACTTTGTTGGAAGAACAGAAGGAAAATATAATAGTCAATTGTGCTTTAATTGTTGATAAGAAAAATTACAATATGAATGAGGAGAGGAACTTAAACTTTTCTGGGAAATCAAGAAGTTCAGTTCACAATCAAATTTTGGGCCTGTAGTGTTCCTGGAATGTATGTCCAGTGTGCCAGAAGCAAGGGAAGTGAGGGAATTCTCCAGGGTAGAGAGACCTCTACCTCTACCAGAATGTATTGTGCATGTAGCCTTCAGGTTTCCTTAATTAATGCTCTTCCTTGACCCATTTCAGGATTTCTGGGAGCAACATAAAAGAAGAATTTACATAAAGCCTTCTGGGGCTTCACTGTTTCTTTAATTAGCCTAGGAAGTGTGTAAGATTTTTGAAGTAACTCCCGCAATATCCAAGCAGAGTATGTTGCTCTGGATTTGGTCAGAAAACAGTCACTACCAATACTGAGAAATGAGTTTAACATAGGAGCTCAAGTCTGCAGCTAGAAAAGAAGGAAATGGTCACTAACATCCTTGGCTTACACTAAAGCCCTGGAGGAAAAGGAGGAGCCAGACCTCTTAGGGAAGCAGGAGGAATGGCTGCACTGTCACAGCTGCCCAGAGACAGCTCTGGGGAAACCTGACAAGCCCCTCTGTGTGGCTGCCTGACTTCCTGTGAATATGGCTGTTGCTTTTGCTTCCACCCTCTCAGTCTCCATGCACTTTCCCTCTTGCCCAACTCTAATTCAGAATCATCTCCTGATCTCCTTTTACTTAGTTTCTGCATCTCAGTCTGTTTTCATGGTTCCTCTTTATCTCTTGGAAATCAGTTCCAGGACCTCCTTCCGATTTTATGTGGTCCCATGGCTTTAAATAACATCTCTGTACGGGTGATGTACCCCAATATATATCTCCAGCTCAGACCCTGCCCCTGGACTCTTGCCTCATGTATTCAAGTGCCTCTTGATTTCTTTCTTGAATGTCTAGTAGCACAGATCAAACTCTTGATTCCCCCAAAGAAAAATGTTTCCCCCCATCTCCCCATCACAATTAATAGCAGCTCTGTCTTTTCAGTTGCTTAAATCAATAGTCCTCTTGATCTGTCTCTTCCACCCCAATCTGATTCATTGTCAGACCTTGTCATCCTTATGTTCAGAATATTATCGAGTATCTTACTATGTCTCATTACCTCCACCTCTGCAATCTTGTACAAGCTCCCATCTGGATTTCTGAAATGGCCTCCTAAGCCAGCCCACCCAAGTCCATTTCCAATTCCACCAGCAGAGGAATCCATCTGAAACATAAGTTAGTCCATATCGCTCCTCCTCTGCTCAGAATTCTGCAATGACATTCCATTCACTCAGAGTAAAGTCAAATATTTTACAATGTCATGTTATCAGAAAGGCCTGTCCTGATTACCTTACATAAAACAGCCATCCCATAAGCACTCTCCTCTACCTGCTTTATTTTTCTCAACAGTGCATCACCATCTGACCTATTATGAATTTATTTAGTATTCTATATGGAATCCCACCGTGGACTGAATTGGGTCCCTCCAAAATTCACAGGTTGAAGCTCTAGCCCCAATGTGATGATATTTGGAGATGAGCCTTTGGAGCTAATTAGGTTTCAATGAGGGTGGGGTCCTCATAATGGAATTAAAGCTCTTATAAAAAGCGACACCAGAGAGTTTGCTTTCTCTCTTTTTCTCTCCACCATGGGAGGCCCTAGCTTTAAAACCAAGACAACTCTTTCCTCATTCCCTGAGAAGGAGTGCTGTCTACAAGCCAGAAACCTCACCAGGAACTGACTCTGCCTATACAGTGATCTTGAACTTCCCAAGCTCCAGAGTTGTGAGAAAATTAATTTCTGTTGTTTAAGCCACCCGGTCTATGATATTTTTTTTATGGAAGCCTGAGTAGACCAGGACACTCCCACCTAGGAGTTATAAAATTCATAAGGGACCAGATTTTATTTTGTTCACTACTGTATCCCAGCACCTAGTTGCCACTCAAAATACAAAGTATTCACACAATAAATAAACTACTGAACGAACAAGTTGCCCAGTCTTAGTTCGAATGTGGCAGAGCTTTGGCTAGCTCAGATGCTAACTGATAACTACAAAATGAAGTGGGAAAAAGTTTTCTATCTTAATTGTATGACTCTAATTTGCAAATGACAATATAAGCAACCCACCTTCAATATTCTGGAACATTCAGAAAATACAAATACAAAATCTGCCTTTCTGGTTTTCTCCTATTTGAAGGGAGTGGTCCTCTATTTGAGAACCTCATAGCATGTCTATCCTGCCACACACTTCACCCAGTGAGCAGCATTTAGGATTCCGAAAGCACAGCATTAAATCCCACTCCCCATGCAAACCACAGAAATGTGCTTCTCCCTTGAAAGCTATCGTCAAAGCTGCAACTCCCAGTACAAGGGCCAACCAATACGCACTTGAGCTCTTGACTTTGAAACCAAGGCAGTCCTTTCTTAATTCCCTGAAGAGGGAGTGCATGTTGTTACAGAGACATAATTCATGATGCGAATTAGCTTTAGATAGTAATTCATCTGGTTCCACTAACACAGAAAGCTCAAAACCATTCAGACGCATTTCCTTCAGACTGCTGAAGGAGAGTGCTTTCCAAGCAGTAAGTAATGATTGTCTCTGAAAATCAAGCCAAATGGGCCAGAAATGAGAAGCAGTTTGTAAAATCCTGTGTCTGGGCCCACCAGAGCCAATTACTCTAACAGGGGCAATTTGTGTGTCTTTATTTGGATGCTTGAGATAGCCTGTTTATTGCAAGGTAAACGAATTGATGTGCTCTCTCCGTGTAATTGAGGAAAAGCCTGCTGGATCACAAATTCATCCAGTGATTACTTTAGGATTCCTCTGAGAAAGTGCTTACATAATTTCCTTTGTATGTGTTTTCCAAAAGGACATATGTCTCCTATCCAGTGTTCTCGAGACCACAAATGTACCCCATTGATTTTCTCCGTCTACAGAGCGTCGATTTGCAGACCATAGTGTGTAAGGTGAGAGGAAACAATAACTGTGTATAGAAAATATTGATCGGCAACCATTGATTGAAGGCCCCATGGTGTCAAAAGATTAGTTACTTTTAAGAGAAGTACCAAAGGTGACTTTCAACTACTTTTTATTGACTAACACGACCAGATAAACCCTTCTATTCAAAGCCGTAGACTCTTCTCCAGAAGCCATAATGAAATAGACCATTTTAGTCCCTTGCTTGAGATCTAAATAATACTGTCAACATATTTTCCAAGTACATATAAACATTCACAGTACTGTACCAAATATCATATTATAATTTAACTACACTACTAATTAATATCTTTAGTGTTTACTATGTTCCCCAAATTGTTCCAAGTGATATTTTTAATATTTTTTAGATTTACTTATTTAATCTTCACCAAATCCCTCTGAGGGAGATACCAATTTTATCCCCATTTTATCCCACAGAAGAGAAAACTGAAGCACAGAGAGATTAAGTAACTTGTCCAAAGTCACACAGCTAGTAAGTGGGAAAGCCAGACTTTGAAATCAGATAGGCTGGCTGTAGAAATTATACTTTTAACTACTACACAAGGGTACCACTCAAATACTGAGGAAAATGTGAGAAACTTCATTGGTCAAAATTGCCAATGAAAATTATTCAAATACTAGCCACACTTCAGCACCTGAAGAAGGTGAAAAAGGAAATGTAATTGTTTAAACTGTAAGCAATTTTTCTGATTTATCTTCAAAATTTATACTTTCGTAGCTTAATAACATACTCAAGGAAAATTTCCTATTATGATTTATCATTTTAAATCCTCTAGACTTTGAATTGAAAGGATTTAAGAATCTAAAAATATCATTAGAGAAATACAAGTCAAAACCACAATGAGCTACCACTTCACACCTAAGAGGATGCTAGCATCAAAGAGAAAAATAGAAAAAAGAAAAGAACAAGCATTGGCAAGGATTTGGGGGAAAATGGAACCCTTGTGCATTGGTGCTAGGAATGTAAAATGGCACAGGTGTTATGGAAAATAGGATGGAATTTCCCCAAAATACTAAACACAGAATGCCGTGGAGTCCAGCAATTCCAAGTCCAGGTACATACCTGCCAAGAGAACTGAAAGCAGCGTCTTCTACAGATATTCATAAACCCATGTTTGTAGCAGCATTATTCACAATAGCCAAAAGGTAAAAACAAACTTCAGTACCCATCAACAGGAAAATGGATAAGCAAAATATCATACATGCATAGAATGGGACTATTATTCAGCCTTAAAAATGAAGAATATTCTGACACATGTACAACATGAATGAAACTCGACATTGTGCTAATGAAATAAGCCAGTCACAGAAGAACAAATACTGCATGGTTCCACATACATGAGGGACCTGGAGTCACCAACTATCAAAACAGGAAGAGGAATGATGGTTGTCAGGAGCCGGGGCAAGAAAGAAATGGAGAGTTGTTTATAATGGGTATTGAGTGTCCATTTGAGATGGTGAATGGTGATGGGGAAGCAGTGTCCGTTTGAGAAGGAGACAGGTGATGGGGAAGGAGTGTCCGTTTGAGAAGGAGACTGGTGATGGGTAAGCAGTGTCCGTTTGAGAAGGAGACTGGTGATGGGGAAG
>PVIA01006848.1:0-91248 GCA_004024845.1 Tonatia bakeri
AATAGAAATGATATTTCAGTTTAGTTTATGAAGATGAATTATTGAACAATAATTCTGAATAAAATGTGTTCTGTATTTAAAATGTGGTTGAGTAATAATTATTTCACAGCACCAATCAAAATAAAATTTAGATGAATTAAAGAGAAATATTCATACAATAACTAGAAAACCTAAGTCAACTAGATATTCTTTTCTAAATATAGCAGCAAGGAAAAAACAAAACGAAAATGACATGAGAAAATTGAACTTTATAAGTTATGTAATTCTATATACCAGAAAGGGCTACAAGTAACATTATATAAATAAAAATATTTTAAATGTCCAGTAAGTACTAAGGGTTATTATTTACAATATATAGCAAAATAAAAATATAAAAATCATGATCACAGTAGTACAAATTTTCAAAAGTTATAAATAGTAATATCAAAAAGTCACAAATACTAGTAATATCTAAAAATTTCAAATAAACATTTGAAGATTCTTTATGAATATTAGCAAGTAAAGGGAACTTAAATAGTAGTAAATACCAATTTTCTGTCTGTCAAAATGACAAAGAATAAAATCAATTTCATCTTTTGTTAATATTAGTTCAGTGAAATTCACTTTCAGTCTTTGTTGGTAATAACATAAATTGGTCCATGGTCCTTCTGGAGAAAAATTTGACAGCAGTACAAAAAACTTTTAAACATTCACACATTTTGAATAGCAATTCCATTGATAATTTTTAGTAGAAGGAAACAATAGATTTGTGTATATTGTTCATAAACAGGATGTTAACTAAAGCATTATTTGTTATGATGAAAAATTGGAAACTGTTTAATAATAGAATACTAGTTAATCATTATAAACACACTTTTAAATATGCTTCAGTTACATTAAATGATATAGATGATTATTAAATTACTTGGAAAAATTTTACAGACTATTTATTTATCTATAACAAAATACCACAGATGAGTGGCTTATCAATGACAAAAATGTATTTCTCATGGTTTTAGAGGCTAGAAGCCTTAGTACAGGGTGTCAGCCTAGTTGTGGAAGAGTCCACCTGCCCAGCACAGACTCTTGTATCCTTAAATGGTGGAAAGAGCTAAGGAACTTTCTGAGGTCTCTTATAACAGCACTAATCCCACTGGTGAGGGTTCCACCCTCATGACCTAGAACTTCCCAAAAGTTCCACCTCCTAATACATCCCATTGCACATTGTTTGAACATGTGCAAATATCTTTAAAAATAATCAGAACACTCCAAGTAACTTTCTACTTACAACTAAGAAGCATTGGTCAACAACATTTAAAAATTTTGGTTGAACTCTTTCACCAGATACAGGTAATTACAATTCTCCTATATAATATTTTATAAATTTCACTTTTACCTTTTTAAGATTTACTTTGTAACTTATTTAGTCATTTATTCTTTTACTCAATCTGCCATGTTTCATTGACTGCTTCTTAAATGGTAGACATTGTATTAGGTGTTGGAGATTCAGTGAAGGGAAAAACAGGAAACATTATGTACTCCCAGAGGCCTTGATTTTTGTGCAGTATTTTATAAATAATGGAGATACAATGATGATTAAGACGGTGTAACTATTTTCAAGAAGATGGAAATACAATACATCTTTAAGGCAGTTAATCATAGGTTCAGAGAGCTTTAGCTTTGGAAAGCTTAAGTGCTCAAATTACATTTTGTGCACTTCTGGTTCAAAAAGATTCTAATAACAAGGAAGGAAAGGAGGGAAAGACAGAAGAATAAGGGAGGGAAGGAGGGAGGGAAAGGGAAAGAAGGAGTGAAGGAAGGAAGGAGAATGAGAAGAGAAGGAAAACAAAGAAAAGATGAAAAACATCACTGCTTAGTTAAATTTGAAAAATAAGAAAGTGATTTTTTTGTAAGAATTACCAAACTTGACATGCTGATTTATGTTGCCAGTCTTAGAAGGGATATATTTTGTAACATTTTCCAAAATTACATGACCATAGAGGTCAATTTGACAACATCTTCCATATCTATTGTTCGGTGTATTACACTGTAGGAAACACTTATTTAGTAATTATTTGTTTAAATAGAAAGCTTGTCATTTACTATAAAAGAATCTTGTTTACCACTTCTAAATCAAGCAAATACAAGAATGTTTACTGGAAAAGAGAATAATGTTCAAATTCTTTTCTACTATCGCAATTGGGAGGAAAGGAAATCTCTCAGAAAATAACAAACATCAAAAGTATTTTTATTTACACAAGTGAAAATATGTTATTATGTTTAAACACATTGTGTCTGAAGATAGTGAAAATAAAAATTTTTAGTGGATTTAAATGTTGAATTTATAATATTACCTGTATTTCTGTAATAAACTAATAAAAGATTGAAATTTACAAACAGTAACCTATTCATAATAGGTATCAATAAGAAGAATGATGAGAGGAAAATTGGCATCCATTTAATCAGTATACAAATATAGATACAATGCTATGAGAAGCAGAATTAGCAAATTAATTAATGGAGGAGAGAGAGTCCAGATACTGCTTTCTGTATTAATGAAAAATTTTATGTATTAAAGTTATGGCATTTTGCCCTGGCTCAGTTGGTTGGGTGTCATCCCACAGGGCGAAGGGTTGCAGTTGGTTTCTTGGTCCGGGCATGTGCCTGGGTTGCAGGTTGGGTGCCTGGAGCATGGGGAGGGGCAACCACCCAATGTTTCTCTCACGTGTTTTGCTCCCTCTCTTTCTCTTTCCCTTCCTTGCTTAATAAAAATAAATAAATGAAATCTTTAAAACAATTGTGGCATTACAAATCAGAATGAAAATAACTGACTATTTGACTAGAATACTGGCATAATTTGCTAACTATTTGAACTTCATACTAAAAATATAATTTCTCTCATGTTGAATATAGATTACAGATAATTTAATACTGTAAATTTTAAACCTGCAATAACTGAAAATACCAAACAAAATATTAGACCATTTTTGGTGGAAAAAACATTTTTACTAAACTAATATTGAAAGAAATATAATGATATTATATGGCTTTTTTGTATATTATATATTTATCATTTGAAACTTAACTGAACAATGTTAAAATAATAGGCATCATATTTGCAATAAATACAGTGTTTTAACTTGCATAAAAAGATGAATATATAGAATACTTAAAATACTTCCCTAAACCAATAATAATAGTAATAATAATAATAATAGACAAAAGATATAAGCAGGCAATTCACAGAAGAAAATAAAAATAATCCATAGTGAAAATGGAGACAAGTATACTTGAACAACAATAAAAATGATAATAATCCAGAGAATTATACTTGAACAAAAATAAAAAATAATAATAATCCAGAGAATTAAAATACATTTAACATTAAAACAATCTCTAAAGAGACAAATAAATCATGACAATAATATATTAAAATATTTCACTATATATGAAAGTGTTTGGCAAAGGATACACTTAAAGAGTGCTAGTAGATGTACAAATTATTACCAATTTCCAAGGGCAACTTAATAACTCTATGTATCTAAATTATCAGGCATATCAATTGATTTCCACTTCCCTTGTAATATTCTACTAGACAAAAGTCAACACATGCTCAAGGTATATGCATGTACATATTATGATTATATACATAGTTGTAAATATTACTTATGTTTTTAAATATTTGGCAAATATTTGGTAAACTGCTATCAAACAGCATCACATGCTATAGAGAAATTGTTTGTGAGCCAATCAAGCTGCAAAGTTCACTGGTGTCTTAATTTTAAAATTGCCACAGTCACCCCAACTTTCAGCAACTGCCACCCTGACAGCAGCCATCGGCACTGAGGCAAGATCCCCACCAACAAAAAGATAGCAACTTGCTGAAGGCTCAGATGATGGTCAGCATTTTTTAACAATCAAGGGTTTCTTAATTAACATATGTATATTAATTTTTTACACACACTACTATTGCACACTTAATAGACTATAGTAAGTTTTAAACATAACTTTTGTATGCACTGGGCAACTAAAAAATTTTATGTGATGTGCTTTATTGCAATACTGTCTTTATTGCAGTGGTCTGGGACTGCACTCACAATATATCCTGTGTGACACACACACACAGGCATGCCTTGGTTATACTGTGAGTGTGTGTATATATATGTTAAAATATACACACATATTCTACATATGTAAAATATATCATATATAATATCCTATATGTACTTACACATGTAGTTATATACTAGGAGATTATATAATGATGATTGCACTATAAATCTTCATATATTCTCGCTGTCGATATTTAATGTTTACAGTGAGTTTTTACTTTAGCACTTTTTACTTAAAAAATATAAAAACATTTTTATAATTTAAATTTAAAGAAGTATTTGTTTTATATACACCTGATTGTTGACATTAGCATATCACAGATAACTTCAATCACATATGAGAATACAGAGGAATTTATCAAGTAAATTCTCAATTTCAGCATTAAAGTATTGTTAGCAAAAAATCCATTATTTTTTACTTCCCCAAATCTGTGAATCTAATTTTAAGTTGTTAATAGATGTTTCCAGAAAGAGTAATGAGATAGAATGAAATAAATTATTTAAACACTGCCAAAGAGAAACAAAAATATAAGATATCATTTTACTACATCATTTTGATCTATGAAGTAATTTCAGGAAGTGGGTATTCATCCAGTTGAATGCTCTTGTTCTGGTGACACACTAGCTAAGAGTATTCCTCATGTTTCTTATCAGAACTGTGGCAAATAAAGAAAAAGCAAAAATAATGCTTCTTCCGTGAAGGACTTATGCTATTTTCCTACTCTCAACAACAAAATGGCGGTTTATTAAAAGGAAGGCTGCAAGAATCGCTGTGAAGAGAGAGGGAAGGTAGAGAGCTTCCAGAGGATAAAGCACTTGTGTCCTGATCATCAGATTTTGTCCTAGAGCAAAATTATGTCTCTACTTGTTTTTGCCAGATAATCAACATTATCCACTAACTTTTGTTGCTATCATTGCAGCAGGTGTGCGGATGGGTACTGTGAATGACTTGATAGACACTGAGTTTAGTAAGAAGAGGCAGCTGCTCTGAGCCATATTCACACCAGGTGAGGACTTCAGGGGAGAAAACAATGAGTGTACAGAGCTTTCTTTCTTGGCAAAACTGTTATTTGGCATGGAAAAAACAATTTCAATATGCTGGCTGATGACTACAATGGAGACACATACTTATTACGGAGGTAAGCTTTATGTAATGGATTTCCAGAAGCCTGCATACAGACTTCTCACAGGACACAATTTTTCAGGAGGTTTTGACCTCTTATATTTGCACTGGATATCCTCAATTACTTTCCTGGTAGTCAGTGTGACAGTGTGAGAGTGTTTGTAATCCAAAAATATTTCTTTAAAAAACTGATAACATTTTAGTTACTCAATTTTCTTATTGTGATGCTGAGTTTTAACAGGAGAATCAAGGTTTTATCATTGCTTTCTGATGAGCCATGTCAATTATAACAGGTCTTTAGGATTATTTGTATGATCTACTGTATATAACCCTAGGAAAAGTATTAAAAAAATAAACTGTCCCTACTTTGTGCAGCATTTAAAAAGACAAAGGTACATGAAAAATATATACTAAAAGCTTTCTTCATAGTTAAGGCTTTTCTAAGTCAGTGTTTTAAGTCAAAGGCTCAGAATCTCAAAGGGCTGTTCAATAATAAAAGTAAGTATTTTATGAGTAAGCATTATGAAAATTTAAATTGTTAAGGAAAATGGAAATAAAGAAATATATTATTAAAATGATATAACAATCAAATTGTTCCAATTAAAAATATTATATTTTTTAAATACATATTCTTATATAAAAAATTAAACTGGCTTAATTTTCATCTCCACTAACTCAATGAAACCATTCTTGTCAACATCACCAAACCTTCCCCCTCCCCTTCGTCTTCTTCATAATTTCTTACCCAGAGAAATTGACAGAGTGCATCCCTTCTTTCTGAAACTTAACAACAGAAGGTGAATTGCACAATGGAGAAAGTGTTAAAAACTGGAGTAAAAATATGCAAGAGGATGTTTCCTTTTTTTTCCTTCCATCATTTCACTCACGGCTTTGGCCAGAAGGCCTCATCATGGGACAGCATGGCAGAACAATACAGTGAGTAGCTAAAACTGTAAAAGAATCTGATCTTCCTGGCCAGAGGTTACAGTAAATGTCAACCTTGATGACCAGAGGTATGGAGAAAATTGCAGAGAGGAGATATCTGAAGGAGATTCCCTGATTTTTATACTTTCCCTACAAGAGCTTCAGACTCATCTCTGAGCTGTGAATGTAAGAGATAGACCCAAAGAGGCATATCAAGACTTCAAAACTCAAGTACTATTTAAACATCAAGTATTTGACAAATTCCCGAGTGGGGAAGGTGATGGACAGAACCAAAGTAGCATAACATGGGCTTGATAGCAATTGCTTCTCACAGAAGGCAAGACAGAATTTGTAATCTGAAGGCAACTTTCTAGAGTGTCTGATAAAACAGGTGAAGGGACAAGAACAAAACAAAATCAACATTTTTTACAAGACTATGACAGGACCCAGATTCCATACAATCTAATAGTTGAAATACCGTGATGCAAATAAAAATTTTTTGACATACCAGGATACTATGACCAATTTTGTAGGAAAAAGAAATCAACAGATAGCAATCCTCAGATGATTCAGTTTAATATTACCAGAAAAAGATTTAAAGTAGCTGTTATAACAATGCTACATGAATTAAAGATAGATACAAATAAAATTCATGAAGATTTACATGTTCTCAGCAGAGATACAGAAACTAGAAGGAAAAGAGTATGGGACTTCCTCAAAAAATTAGAACTAGAACTATCGTATAAAGCAGTAATCATACTTTTTTTTTCTTTTTAATTTCCAATAATAAAAAATAATAGTATAACAAACACTTTTTGTTGGCATATTTTCTAGATACAATTTAGACTGTCTTTCCAGGTTTTCTCACAAAAAATCATTGTATTTTTAATTGTAATTACATTAAACTTAAGAATGGGTTTAGAAATAATTGACAAATTTACAATAATGTCCATTTTTGAAGTTCTCATTCAGTGAAGTTTCTATTCGTATGCCTAGAAGAGTCTGCATATTTGAGTCTGGTTGCTCACAGTGTATGTATTGCATATCCTTTATTCACTCATTTCATCCCACTCCAATTCTAGAAATAATTTAAGATATATAAATACTTTTAACAAAAATAAAATAATATATATATATTTTTATCCTTACCTGAGGGTATATTTTCACTGCTTTTAGAGAGGAAGAAGTGAGAGAGAAAAAGAAGAGAACAATTGATGTGAGAGAGAAATATCAATTGGTTGCCTCTTGCAGGCTCCCCAACTAGGAGTGAACCCACAACTTAGGTATGTGCCAAGACTGGTAATCAAGCCCACAGTTTTTCAGGATACAGGACAATACCCCAACAAACTGAGCAACACTGCCCAGGGCAAAATAAAATATTTTAAAAGCAAAAATTATAAAAGTATTAAGTTTCAATCTAAAGTATCACATGAATAATGCATCACATGTCTTTATAACATGCAACATTTCTTAATATAAAGCAGTATAGTAGAATCATTGAAAATTTAGCCCATAGGTTATTCAGGTGAATTTTAAACCCACCCCTACCACTCATTGTTCTGTAATTTCTATAAAAATACTTAAATTATCTAAGACTTCTTCTGATTTATAAAATAGGAATAATAAAAATTGTAAAACATTATAGCATCATAAGTCTTGCATGAGGATTAAGTGAAATCAATAATGAAAAATATTAGAGAAGGAATATTCAAAAAGCTTAGATATTGATATACTACTAGTTTATTTCTCTAAATGTTTCCCCTTCTCTCTGTATTTTCAATTGGAACATGAGCTCCCATCTTTTCCTTTCAGATACCACCACTTAATCCTACTTGACAGTTACAAAGCTCTGTACCTCTTGAAGTGAAGTGAAGCTAACTTGTAATTGGGCTTTTATTTTCTGACTCAATTAAAAATCTATCCAAAAGAACCTGTGCACCTCAATGTTCATAGCTGCACAATTTATAATAGCCAAGTGCTGGAAGCAGCCTAAGTGCCCATCAGTAAATGAACGGATCAAAAAACTATGGTGCATTTACGCAGTGGAATTCTATGCAGCAGAGAGAAAGAAGGAGTTCCTCTCCTTTGCGACAGTACAGATGGGACTAGAGAACATTATGCTAAGTGAAGTAAGCCAGGTGTTGAAAGACAAATACCATATAATCTCACCTTTAAGTGAAACCTAATCAACAAAACAAACAAGCAAGCAAACTATACCCAGAGAATTGAAATTAAGAGTAAATTGACAGTAACCAGAGGGGAGATGGGAGGGGATAATGGGGGGAAAAGGGTGAAGGGTTTTCAGGAACAACTATAAAAGACACATGTACAAAATCAAGGCAGTGTGAAATCAGGGGAGGGAGGTGGGAATGGCTGAGGTGGTGGGGAGAGGTGAGGGAAAAGGCAGGAAACTGTACTTGAACAACAATAAAATATACAAGTATTTAATAAAAAAATAAAAAAGCTTAATCCTTGAATAAAACCAATGTAGTAAAGTCTTGGTCATTTGCTGGAAAGGGATTATTATTTATGCTTTTTACCTGAAAGAATGCCCAGAGAAAATTTTATAACATTACTTAAAATGTGCAGAAGATTAAAATATATCAGTTTTCAGGGAAAGATCTAAGTATTGCTATGAGTAAAACCAGATTTTTTTTTGGTGTAGAGGTGTGTGTGTGTGTGTAATAATGTAGAATATATTATATAACTTGCAAACAGTAATGTCCACAAAACCCATTCATTCCACAGCACAGCAATAGGTTTCTTAAAACTGCTTACTAAAAGTTCCATCCATGCAAACTGATACGATGACAATGGAAAAATCAATAAAAGTAATCCCAAGTGCCCATCAGTAGATGGGTGGATAAAAAAATCTGTGGTACATTTATGCAATGGAATACTACCTAGCCACAGAAAAGAAGAAAATCTTACCTTTTGTGACTGCACAAATGGACCTGGAGAATATTATATTAATTGAAATAAGCCAGTCAGAGAAAGACAAATGCCATGTGATTTCACTTGTACTTTGAATTGTGCAGTTATAAAAATTTAGTATTTATTTTTTGGGGTAACATATGTATGCATTTCTGTTGGAAATACACCTAGGAGTAGAATTGTTACAATAAGGGGTATACATAAGGTCACATTAATTTGACCTTTTGCTTCAGGTTCAAGTTCAATTTGTGGAAATGGAGTTTGTAAGAATTTGGACAGAAGGTGGTCAGATTAATACTAACTGACCCCTCTCTACTTCTGATTTTGTTACTAAATAAAGTAACTATTTCTGCATATTGCATTATCTTCCAAGGGACTCCTTAGCCTACACAAAATTAGTCTTCTGCTGGTCCATTTTACAAATGCAGTTTACAATATCAGATATACCTCAAATTGAATAAGATCATTATCGACCCACCCCAACTTCCACTATACCCAAGACTATACTGTTTATTACACAGGTATAATAAATATGAATCCAGATGTTGAAGCATATTCCAATATGTGCTGTGAAATAAATTGTGCAGAAAAATAAAAGTAACATGAAAATATTGTTGAATGTAAACTGAAGAAGCAAAGCACCATATAGTGTTCTTATAAAGTATGATTCTCTTAAAAATGATGTGATTCATTCATACATTGGACATCAATGTATTTTCAAGATATATTTCTAAAACTGAGCCCCAGAAAAGATTCAGTTTGTGCTCATTTAAATATATATATAAATGTTTAGAAGAACGTCTGTAGACTATGATGTTTTGCGTAGCCACACTGGGAAATACCTAGCAAGAGAAGCGACGAGAGGGAAGGGCAGGTAATACCAGATGAAGCAGGAAGTGCAAAGTGAAACTAAACTGGAAAAGCACCATAATCTTAGAAAAACAGTGTGTTGTAAAAATTAATAATTGTTGCTCACCCCCTGCATTCACGGTTGTATGTTGGTAGATTTTATTAAAAATAAAAACAACGTCTGCTTACAAAAATTGCAAAATCAGTTGGGGAAAGAACATTTCAATAAATAGCTTGGACACAAAACAACATGTGATGTGCTTTATAAGGGAAGGAAAAAGTACAAGGGGTGTAGAAGATCAAGAGGTAATGAGTGAAAGCCCAGGGATGGGAGTGAATGAATATATTTCCAACTTGGCAGCAAACTACGTGAACAAAGTTCCAACTTGGCAGCAAAGCACTGATGTTAGCCGTGTCATGGGCAGCTAAAATTGACAACATAGAAGGAGAGGATTTTAACTTTAGACCCCAGGAGAAGAAATCTTGGGTTTACACTAAGAAGAACATTGTGTAAATTCGAAATTCAGTCTCAAAGCCTGACACTGCAGTTGGAGGGGAGAGTACATTGAAAACCTGAAGCTAGAGGAGCAGAAACTGAGGTGTCATGTCAACCATAAAATGATCATATAAAATGGAACAAATTGATAAGTTATCTGTTTTTTAAAAAATATATATGAAGTCAATATTTCCAGGACACTTGCTGTCAATATAAGTTGATTAGAGGCTGAACAGGAAGATGATGCTATGGAACTAGTTGGAATTATATGTTGCAAATGAGATAAGAAAGTGATTTTTTTTACAATCACCAATTATTACACTGATGAGGAAATTAATCAAATACAGGAAACATGATTGGAAAACTATTGAATGAACATGATTGACTATATTACATAGGGAATAAGTTAAGGCACAGAATAGGAGGTTTTTATATGTTCAATGTTAGAAGCATATCTTGAATGTCTGCCTTCAAGAAGACAAGATAGCAGGAAGACAATTGCCAAGAACTAAATGCTGATTTTTCTGGATAATTTTGAGGTTCATTACTGGTGGCCTAAAATATACTGTTAAATGCCATTTTCTCTATGTTATTACAAATATTGACTTTTTCACTATGTTTTAATCAATTGTATTAGCTCTTTGAAGGAAGAAATGGTGAATTATTATGTTTAGAATCTGGAATAATATTTCAAAAAACTGTGATTATCATGCAAGAAACACAATTTTGGAAAAGTTGACTTGAGTAAAATTTTGTTATATGGCCAAGAGGGCATCTCAAAGAACCTAAGAGAAATGACATCATATCAATATTTAGTAATGTTGGGAACTGCCCTGCCTGGTTTCCGGAGCTGTAACCCCCCTTCCCCCCACAACCATGGCTAAGGCTGAGTGAGCAACCTTGGGACCAGATGCCCCTAAGGAGATAAAGCTTATCTCCCTGGCAGGGGTGCCACCTTTGCCTCTTTTACTTCACCCTGCCTGGCCCCCAATGTTTGATTGGTTAGCCAAGGATGGGTAAGATTCCTCAAGGGAGGGATGACCTAAGACAGGCATGATCACAGGGGGCCCCCAGGGAAGGACTTGGGGGCTACAGAAAAGAGCTGATTGACCCTCACCCTTAGGCTTTGACACAGCCTAAGTCCTCATTCTGCCTTCGAGAAGTCTCCTAATCTCTTGGCTGCCTTACTTCCCCTACCTGCCTTAAGCCTGAAACAATGACTTAAGCCTGAAACAATGCCGGTGGTGGGTGCAGCCTTGTGCTGAAAGGACAGGTTCCCTAGGGTGATCAGACCTAAGAAAGAACATGTAAAATCCTGTGAAATCTGCTTTGTTTAGAATGCTCTCCATTAAATAAGGGTCCAAGCAAGAAGTGAGTTTGTTCCCCAAAGTTTTATGGCCATTTAACTGTCTTACCCTGATTCAAAATAGGCCCTCAAAATTCTTTGTATGTTATCTATTGTTCAATCCATACTGGTTGACAATGATTAATAAGCTTTATGTATACACCCTGTATTCCTATGCAAATTGAATCCAATAAAAGGCTCACAAGGAAAGGGTCAGAGCCTCTCCTCTTGAGGGGTGGCTGAAGCTCTCCGGGGCTTGAGAGAGAGAAGTCGAGCCATCCCTTTTCCTCCACAGGACTTGGTAGTCTGTGAATTTATTTTGCCTCATCTATAATGCCGCAGACACTGTGGGCTGGTGTCCATGTCATAGTGATATTTTGTATTTTAGTAATATGCTAGAACTGGAGCCTGGCAAAATTCCAATGTTTATTGACATTGATGCCTAATTCTATTCTTACACTTGGCAGAATAGCTTTCTCCATCTCTCTCGTCCTCACAGTGAAGCGTACTCTACTGAGTGCTCCTGAATTTCCATGTAGGAGGGGCGTTCAGCCCAGGAGAGATGAAGTGAGTCTTTGGTAATACTAATTTGAATTTCCAGGAAGGGGTAACTATGAATAAATGTCATTCAGGTGCTCAATTCTGGACCAATCAACTGTAGCCAGGGGTACAACAGCAAATGGTTCTAGCATGGTCCCTACCCAAAAGACAAAGCTTTACAAAAGAAAGGGCAATTGTTTTGAAATATCTATAGTGACTTTTGGTTCTCATTGTGGATATTCTAAATGAATAATAAGAATGTTACATTCATGGTCCTGGCTGGCATAGCTCAGTGGATTGAGTGCGGGCTTCGAACCAAAGCATCACAGGTTCAATTCCCAGTCAGGGCACATGCCTGGGTTGCAGACCACAGCCCCCAGCAGCTGCACAATGATGTTTCTCTTTCTTTCTCCCTCCCTTCCCTCTCTAAGGATAAATAAATAAAATCATTTAAAAAAAAAAGAATGTTACATTCAGTTCTCTAGGGACTCATGTATTCTTCCTGGCCAGACATTTGTTGTAGCTGAGCTACTATGAGAAAAATTATTAAATCTAATAAAAGACCCCAAAATATTTAGGATTAGAAGAGATTACCAGAATTTTCTTTTATTGTCAAACCATATTATTTGACATAGTAGAATTAAGTGTCTATGTATTCAAATCCCACCTCTTTCATTTATGAGCTTTACAGGCTTTAGATATACTTTTTTCTTCAAAAATACACATTTCACTCATTTGTGAAATGGGAATAATAAACATAAGTATTTCTTAGCATTGTGTATAGATAAAACAAGAAAATTTTTGAAAAGTGCTTAACATAATGCCTATTTCACAGGCATGCTATTAGTACTATATTGTTCATATTTCTTTTATTCTTTTTATTAGGAAGTTGTCTTAGTTTTCTTTTGGTGCAGTAGCAGATAGCACAAATTTTGTGGCTTAAGACAGCACAAATTCATGGTCTTACAGGATATCAGAAGTCTGCAATAGGTTTTATTGAGTTCAAATTGCACTGTCAGCAGGACTGCATTTCTTCTGAGGGATTTAGGAAAGAATCTGTTTTCCAGTATCTAGAGGCCAGTCAACTGCATTTCCTGAATCATGTCTGTTTGCTCCATCATCAAAGCAGCCCTGCAGAAGCTTCAGATTTCTTTGTCTGGTTCTGACAGTCCTGCCCTCCTATTATAAAGATCTTTGTGATTAAATTGGCCCCACCTAGATAACCTAGCATAATCCCCCTGTCCTTCTCGAAGATTCTTAACCACTTTTGTTGTGTGATGTAATTATATAACATGTGTTGTGTTTTGTTATGTAATGCAGATACCAAGATTGAGATGTGAACATCTTTGGCTAGCCATTACCTTGCCTAGCACTACAATAATATTCCTGCATTACAGTTAGACCCTATTTTACAAAACTCTGTGAAGATGTCATTCAGTTCTAAATCAATTGTTGGCCTGAAAATTTATTTCCTAAGTGAAGAGAATATAGTAACTGAAGAGAAAATACTAACAAATGAGCTCAGGTCTATGGAATGAAAATGAATAGAATTATTGATGTTAGCATTAGACTATTATGAAAATATTTCTCATACATATTCATTAGAATATTTGATATTACATTAACATATATAAAATAAGCTATAAGGAAGTATATCATGTTGCAGAAAATATTATTCCAAACAAAGTATTATCAGTTGTAAGTTGTACTGTATAGCCTACTGGTAAATAAAATTAAATTACCAATGACCTATAATAATTAAAGTAGATCAAACTTGCTGACCAGATGTAAACAATAAAAATGTGTAGCAGGCATATTGACAACACATATTTAAAATTTTATTTAATTCAGTTAAAATGCATTTAAGTTGAAAGAGAAGATATTTACTAGTACCATAATTGTCTAGACTACATGAACAAATAAGTAACTTCCAATAATGTCTTCTTATCATTTTATGTCACATAGAGACCAATTCTGCTCTTGAACAAAGAAAATGGAGAATATTTTCCTGGACTTTTACAATTGAGGCAATTTTTTTCTAACTGCTGTTAGATTCAAAAGCAAGGCTTTTATCTAAATTGATTTGGAAAAATAAAATATACAGTTCTACAATAAATTGTTAGTTTGCTCTAACTTTTTATAATATTTTATGAACTGATTCTAAATGTTCATTCAGACTTGGATAAATCATTAATTATTGGTCAAAAGATTCTTCTTATTGTACCATGAGTGTTTTTAATTTAGTCCTGTTGGGCTCTTCAATGCTAGCCAAATTCTGACTGGCTTTAAAGTTTAAGCTTAAAGCTAGTTTGATTTCATTTAATCTTGAATTTTTTGAAAGATTATTGATTTTTCTGACTGTGTGACTTTTGTTTCTAATTTTGACAGTGCTTTGGATGACTTTTTCTCAAAAAACACTCCATAAAATAAAGTTGTGGTAAAAAGGCCTTGCTTTAATGTTACCTGGTGCTATCCCCACATGACATTTGCTTTAAAAGAACTCTGTGAGAAATAAACAGCCTTGCCAAAAGGAAAATAGCATTTGAAAAAGGAAAAAAAAATGTTGCCACGGAAGATAAGCAAAAAGGATAATGAATGCCATAATCTCCAAAAATTACTGCTCCATTTAGCAATGTGTGTGTCAGGTGAAGGAAGAGTAGATTAAAAGAACCTACTTTTTTATATGAACAAAGATGCCAAATTAAGTTTCCGTTTTCTTGTGCTGAAACTTGATTAAGCTGTTCTGGACATACTCCTTTCTGAAGCACTGAGAGGCAAATAAATAGTGGGTGGAAGGGTTATAGTTGGGGACCTGGACAGTCTCAGGGAATGGATTCACAGTAACACATCATTTATTAAATCCACCGATACATTGTATGAAAACACATTTTGATTAAGAGGCTAAATAATAGTGTTTAACTAAGAATTTAATTTCTGAGTAGACAATTTAATCACCTACTTAACAAAAGATGATAAATCATGCTTTGTTAATAATTCAATTCACAATTTTTGAAAGACACAGTGCTAGGTCCTGGGAATAAATTTGTAAAACAGATTCAGCGGGTCCCTTTCTGTGTAAACCATAAATTTCCCTGGAGAAAATGGACAGTAAACCATTAATTTCAAATATGATGGTTGTTATGAAAGCAATAAAGAAGGGTGCTATGGAACCATATGGAAAATAATCTCACTTATTATTTTTATTGAGTTACCATTTACATTCTTTAGTGTAATCTCACACCATTCCTCAAAGCAGTAGGATGGTAATTGCTTCCTTCTATCCTTTGTTCCTTATTTCTTTTTTCTCCATCTCTCTTTTTAAAATCTGTTCTCCCTCCCTTCATATCTAAGTGAAGGGTGTGCTCACTTTTCTCTGCTAGAAGGGCCACATAGTAGTAAGTGCAGGGATACAGCCCTGCCCTCATAAGTTTTAAAATAAACCAGGTTGTACAAATACTGAAAAAAATTTGTTTGAATGATTAATTAGTTAATTGCTACCAATAATGTCTTTGAATAAGAAGTACAAATTGCTTTGAGAGAGGAACCTAATTAGTCTAGGGGTGGTACCACATAATTGTTTTTTAGGAGGTGACATTTAAATTGAGATTTTTAAAGAACAGGTAAAAGAATGTTTTCCAAGTAGAGAGAACATCAGCGTATGTGAAGATTTTAACATAGGAAGGAGTCGGAAGAATTAAATGAACCTATTGCACAGAAGAGTCCAGATCAAGAAGAGAACAGAGAGGTGTTTCAGAGGTACATGGACTTTTTTGGATGAGAACACCAATCACTAAAGAGCTAATTTAATATAGCATTTTATTATGTGTTAGCAAATGACATGGCTAGAGATGGAGCCAAGAGTTCAGTTATAGAGAATGTGCATTAACAGGCAATGCCTCTCTTCCTCAGTGAGGCAACCAGACATTCGGGTCATGACTCTTTTTAAGATATAGATATTTTAAAATACAAATCTCATCCCCCTTGCCAGTGAATGATTCAGGGTCCCTGACCAGAGCCAATCACTGCACGGCTTCCCTCTAATAATAAAGAGTGCACACATGCCCCAAATCTACCCAGTTAGTCACAAAGAAAATAACTTTCTTTTTCTCTGGACCATTCTGGAATATTTGTGTGCTGATACAAGGACTAGAACTGCTGCAGCCATCACAGAGAAGATGCCAAAGCAAAAGAACCTCGACGACATGAGATTGGAGAAATATAATTAAACCCATCTCACTCCCGCAATACCTCTGGGCTTCCCAGTATGTGGGCCAGTACCTGGAAGTGTTTTTATTCTCCTGAAGCATAGAAACTGGAGATGTCATGAAGACAATGATACTTTAGGTGACATATAACATTGCGGTTTATTGTGCCTATGTATATAGCACTTACAGGCTTTTATAGGTTTCTGATCTGTAAAACTATGAAAATGCTATATAAGTTGATAAACTTCTCTATTATTTAAAGTGTTTTCATCTTCATGTATTTTTGTAGAGTTCAGTTCATCCAGACAGTGTCTCATAGGGGAGTATAGGCTTGATGGAAATATTGAGAATCAATACTTATTTATCTTTGATTGAAAGGCATAGATATTTAATTTTGTTAGTTTATCATAGTCCAATAGCTAGTATATAATCATATGTTACCAAATCACAAGAATAAAATAGAACCCTTAACTAACATCATATATAAAAGTCTCAAAATAGTTTAAAAACTTTATAAGACCTGAAACCATAAACCTCCTAAAAAAAACACAGAGAAAAATTATTGACGTTGAACTCTATAATATTTTATTGGATATAACACCAAAGCACAGCCAACAAAAGCCAAAGTAGACAAATGGGACTATATCAAACTAAATTTTTTAAAATGATTTTATTTATTTATTTTTAGAGAGAGGGGCAGGGAGGAAGAAAGGAAGGAAGGGAAAGGCACATCAATGTGTGTTTGCCTCTAGCATGCTCCAACTAGTGGGGACCTAGCCAGCGATGCAGGCATGTGTCTTGATTAGGAATCAAACTGGTCACCTTTGGTTTGTAGGCTGGTACTGAATCCATGCAGCCACACCAGCTAGGGCTAAAAAGCTTCTTTACAGCAAAGAAAACAATAAACAAAATGAAAAGGTAACCTATAAAATGAGAAAAAAATTTGTAAGCCATATATCTGATAATGGCTTAATATCCAAAATATTTAAGGAACTCCTACAACTCAATCACATAAAACCAAATAACCTAAAATAATGCACAAAGGAACTGAACAGACATTTCTCCAAAGAAGACACACAATGGACAACAGGTATACATAAAGGTACTCAACATCAGTGATCATCAGAGAAATGCAGATCAAACCACAGTGAGATATCACCTGGGATAGCTCTTATAAACCATCCCCCCCAAACAACACAAACAAACAAAAAACAAACAAACAAAACAAGTGTTGGAGAATATGTGGGAAAAAAGGCAATTCTTGTATACTCTTGGTGGGAATGTACATTGGTGCAGCCACAGTGGAAAACGTACATTGCGGTTTAACATTATTCAACTTTAAGAAAGTAGAAAATTTTGCCATTTGTGAAAACATGGATGTACCTGGAAGAGATTATACTAAATGAAACAAGCCAGACACAGAAGGACAATGCCACATGATACCATTTATATGATGAATCTAAAATACTAAAAATTGCAAGAGAAAGTTGGAATAGCAAGTGTCAGGTGCTGGAGGGAGGAGGAAATGAGAAGACATTCTTTAAAGGGTACAACTTTTCTCATATACAAGGTGGATAAGTTGTAGAGATCTATGGTACAACTTATTGCTTATAGTTCACAGTATTGTACTGTTACTCTAAAATTGCTACAAGGGACGATCTTATGCTTAGTGTTCTTATTGTCATCATCATTATAAATAAGAGGGTGAGAGAAAACTTTTGTAGGTGATAAATAGGCTTATCATATCACTGGTGGTGATGACTTCATAAGTATATTTTCATCTCCAGACTCATCAAGTTGTATACATTCATTATGACAGCTTTTTTAAGTAAAATATTTTTCTTATTTATTCTTCTGCTTCCCTGACTGATATCTCACAACTTTGCTGGGTTTTGCTATTTCACTCAAATTCTAATATTTTCAATTTCTTGAACTCATTTCTGGCAATCTATTCTAATTATGCTCTCTTCCTAGGAAATTTCATTTAAATTGATTTGGTATTAAATTTCTTCATTAAAGCTTAACATTTTCTCAGACATCTTGAATTCAATTGTGATTACTAACTATCTATGTTTCATAGGTATCTCAGCTTTCACAAACCTCAACTAATTTTTGATATTTTAGCTTAAAATTCACTCAGGTTCATATTCCCATTTCAGACACATTGCTGGTTTTAATATTAACAACAAAATACAAACACAAATACACACACTCTCAATTATTCTCCAAATTGCATGTTTCTAATATGTACAAATTTCAGTTACCATAGTATATTAATAGTAATTGCATAAAGTACACATTGTGCTGTTAGTTCTTTAGTCCAAAAATTGCTATATAAATAATAGATGTGACCTGCCAGTCAAGATGGTGGCATAGGTAAACATACTTTGTCTCCTTGTGCAATCACAAAAAGAATTACAACTAAACCTCAAAACAAAGAATACCCAGAACTATCAGAAAGTTGAACTGTATAGCAGTCCAGCAACCAAGGATTTAAGGAAGCTTCATTCATCCAAGCAGAGGAATGGAGACACAGAGACAGCTGGAGAGGAGAGGAGATGTGGTGTAGCATGGAGAGGTGGTGGAGGTGGCAGAATAGGAGGTCCCAAATTTATGTGTATTGGATAAAAATTGGGAGGGATAGCTTGGGAGTGAGTAATCCCAACCCCAGGACAGACCACCCAGCCCAAGTTTCCAGTGCCAGGAAGATAAATCCCCATAACTTCTGGCTGTAAAAACCAGTGGGGGTTGAGGTTGTAGAAGAAACTACTAGATTTTCAGGAGATGCCATATAAAGGGCCCACAAAGTTTTAGAACATACACAAACCTACCCATTCTGGGATTCAGCACTAGGGTAACAGCTGGAATGGCACCAGTCACATACAGGGGGTGGGTAAGGAGACTGGAAACAGGGTAAGTGCTGGGCAAATGTCCAGAAACCAAGCAGTGGCACTATCCAGTTTCAGAGCCATCCTCCCATACAAAGCCATAGAATGGTGAAGTGAGTTGCCTCACCCTGGAAATTACCTAAGACTCCAACCCACACAATTAACAGCTTCCTTTTCTATAATAGGCCACTCTTCTAAGACAAGAAGACAAAGCAACTCTACCTAATAGATGGGAACAAATGCAGGAAGACTGTCAAATTGATGAGACAAAGAAATATGGCCCAAATGAAAGAACTGAACAAAACCCCAGAAATAAAAAACAACAACAACAACAACCAAATGAAACAGAGTTAACCAACTTATCAGATGCAGAGTTTAAAACACTGTTGATCAGGATGCTCAAAAAAACCCTTTGAGTATGGCAATAACATAAAGGAAGAAATGAAGTTTACATGAAGTGAAATAAATAAAAATCTACAGAGAACCAATAGTGAAGGGAAAGAAGCTAGGATTCAAATCAATGGTTTGGAACTAAAGAAGAAATAAGCATTAAACCAGAACAGAAAGAAGAAACAAGAATTTAAACAAAAAATTAAGAGAGTATAAGAAGCTTCTGGGACATCTCCAAACATGCCAACTTCAAATCATAGGGATGCCTGAAGGAGAAGAGGAAGAGCAAGAAGTTGAAAACTTATTTGAAAAAATAATGAAAGAAAACTTCTCCAATTTGGTAAAGAAAATAGACATACAAGTCTAGAAAGCACAGAGAGTCCCAAACAAGTTGGACCCAAATAGGACTACATTATAATTAAAATGTCAAAGGTTAGAGATAAAGAGAGAATCTTAAAAGCAGCAAGAGAAAAGCAGAGAGTTACCTACAAAGGAATTCTCATATGTCTATCAGCTGATTTCTCAAAAGAAACTTTGCAGGCAAAAAGGGACTGGCATGAATTCAAAGTGATGAAAAGCAAGGACCTACAACCTAGACTATTCTACCCAGCAAAGTTATCCTTTAGAATGGAAGTGTAGATGAAGTACTCTCCAGACAAGGTAAAGCTAAAGGAGTTTATCATCACCAAGCCATTATTCCATGAAGTGTTAAAGGGGCTTATTTAGGAAAAAGAAGATCAAAACTGTGAATGTTAAAATGGCAACAAACTCACAACTATCAAGAATGGAATCTAAAAAAACAAAACAAAACAAAAAAACAAAATCTAAGCAAACAACCAGAACAGGAATGCAATCACAGATATGGAGACCATTTGGAGGGTTATCTGTAGGAAGGGGGAGAATAGGGGAAAATATGCAGTCATTAAGAAGCAAAATTGGTAGGTACACAATAGACAGGGGGAAGTCAAGAATAGTATAGGAAATGGAGAAGTCAAATAACTTATATGCACGACCCATGGACATGAAATAAGGGGGGATGCTGGCAGGTAATGAGGTACCAGGCAGAGGCAGGCAATAGGGGAAAACTGGAACAAGTGTAATAACATAATAAATAAAATATATTTTAAAAGAATAAATAAATAATATATATGTATCACAACCAATAATCAATTTTGTAACTTCTCACAAAGTCTATTGTTGATTGGCTACCAGTTCACCAATTGCTATATAAATAACAGATGTGCATGATGATCAGTAATAAATCATGTAACTTCTTTCAAAGTCTGTCGATGACTGGTTACTGTACATTTTTACCCATTTCACGCTCAGATAGTACAGCATGTAGTTGTGTTGCCTCCTTGTTTCCTCCAGATAAACCCATGTGGCATTTAAAAAAAAATGGATAAGGAAAGATGGCATTGCCAAAAAGTTAAAAGTACAGTAAAAAAAAAAAAAAAGAAAACAAAAAGATACTGTTGAAAGTGATATTCAAATAGAATGTGACTGAAATTATAGAAGGGAGCTGACCATAGAAATGTTTACATTGCCATGTTTCAAAGACTCTAGATGCTCACCACAGGAGTTGAGAGATTATTGACTTAAATGGGGAAAAAGTTGTGATAAAAAGGATGAAAATATCCCGGAGTAAATGACACCATCAAAAAATCTTCACATTAGAAGACACTTAGAGATAATTAATGACAATGAAGTGAAAAGGATAAAATTCTGCATGCTGATCCAAACTTAGAAGAGAGCACGACAACCTGACGGGGCACAGAGAAGGTGCTCACTCGGTGTCACAAGTTACAAGATGAGAAGAAGGCAAGCACTCTTCAAACTACTGTTGATAACTTCCTTTTAATAAATGAAACACTTGAGTTTTCAATGTTTTGAATGTCTGACATTACTAAACATATATTAATTTTGCTATTTAAAATTTTTTCCTACACACATATGTGACATTTGGGCATTTTTTTATTTTGACATTTTTTTTTAATTCTCATAATAATAATTTTTCTCCATTGAGTGTTAAAATTACTTTGTATATTTTCAACTTACATGACTATTTTAGCATGCATTGCTATGCTAAGCAGGAAATGTATGCATTCAATCCATTATTTTCCATTTTTTGTTTTAGCACCCTCACCTAAGCCATCATCATCTCTCATTTAGACAAACTCAATAATCTTTCTCCATACTACCTTGTCCTTTCTAGGTTTCAACTCATCCTCCAAAGGGTAACCAGAGTAAGTTTAGACAAAAGTAAATTAGTTCCTTACATATTCACAACACTGAGACTAAACCCATAACTCACTCTCCTTCATAATTCCCTCCATATACAGGTCAGTAGTATGCCCCACAGGCCTGGCATCACCTCAGACTTCTCCCATATCTCATCCCCACCCACATGCATGCACATTAGGGTAAGACCAACTCTCCTCTCATATGCGTCCAAGGAGAAGCACAAACACTGAGACTAAAACCATGCGTTGTCAGGATTCCCACCCTCCATCAACATGCATAAATAGAGAGACAGTCTCAGACTTTCTACATGCTCTGACACTTACTTTGCCACCTTTCTCTGTTTTGAATTCACCAGGGCTTACTTTTTAAAAATCAGTTCACAGTTGAAACTGCTGGTTTCAGACTCATGCCACATCTCCAAAACTTTAATGAACCCTCTACTTCCAATTGACATTCTTCTATCGTTCTTGTAAAACTTTGAGTATGCCCCCTGGATGTAGATCTTCATTTTTTTTCCTCTAAAGTTCTGTCTTCTTGCACATAGAGAAGACACCACTTTATCTGCAGCCTGTTCAACTGATGCAGAGTTCTTCTCCCTTAATCCACTAGGTTGGTGTCTTTCTTACTCCTCAGTTCCATTTACAGACTATTTTCTTCTCTTTGTCCCTAAAATTAACTTTGAATGCATATCATCCAAACCTCTCAGTGACTACCTCTCATTCTTGTCTACTACCACTCATTTAGTAAACTCTTTCATTTTTTAATCTTTTAAATTGTTGATTCATGGTCTCTTCAACACTACTCTGGTGACTTTTCTCAGTGATTTCATCAGTTTTTTTTTCCTGACACCTAGGTATTTAGTTTCTTGAATTACTGTCCTCTATTTAATATCTCATCTTTCATCTTAACTAAGTCACTCCAAGAAGTATATTCTAGAATTTTTCATTACCTATAACATCAGACTCCTCATAATCTAAATTTGCTGTATTTTGTTCAATGAACACTAAGCTGTTTCTAGCTCATTCCATCAAATATTCAACAATCTCTTCAATGTATGAAACCTTTTTACTTTCCCTTATTCCCCTTATGTTCTTCTCTGCTGACCCAGATTACATTCTACAATAAATAATTAGCTCTGACTCATATGGCTCAGTGGATTGAGCACTGGACTGTGAAGCAAAGGGTCCCCCGTTTGATTCCCAGTCAGGGCACATGCCTGGGCTGTGGGCCAGGTCTCCAGCAGGCAGTGTGTGAGAGGCAACCACACTGATGTTTCTCTCCCTCTCTTTCTGCCTCCCTTCTCCTCTCTCTAAAAAGAAATAAATAAAATCTTTAAAAAGTAAATAATTAGAACCACTACTTTTTAAATCTACCCTTGATTTTTGTGCTCTTTTGTCAAAACCACTAACCAATTAAATCCATTGTATAATTTATTCCATATTTGAACCAATGAAGTTGAATATGTATGCATAAAAACACGTGGTGACTGTGAATGGCCTTATTTTATAGTCATGATTATAAACATCAAGCAGATACGTAAGGTTGCTCACAGTCATATCTTAACTCCCTCTGCCATCAACTCTCTTAATTTCCCTAGTCTTCATGTCATAGCCTCTCCTTTTTCCTAGAGTTGCAGGTACTTTTTCTGTAGACACATTCTTCTATTAGTGACCTTGCTTCTCTGTGAAAAACTGCAGGCAACTGATCAGAATTTCCCCCAAACTTCTACTATCACACCTGCCTGCCTCCCTCATTGTCTGGACCCATGACACCTGCCCTGACTCCTGCTATTCTCTCCAAATCCAGTCAGGCTTTCCACATTGGCACTGAGTCTTATCTCCTCCCCCACTCTGAATCATTGCTCCAATAATTTGTCCCACTTTTCTAACTTCAAAATGTACCTGTCTATTAGAATCTTTTTTAATTAACACACAAACTTGTATTAGTTCTCCCATCTTTACAAAAGAACAAGAAAAGCACAAAATTTTTTTCTTGATCCATCTTTTTCCATCTACTACCTCCCCATCTATTTTTTCTGCATCTCTTTAAAGCAAAACTATTGGAAAATAATATTCTTTGTCACTGTCTCTTCTTCCATTATTTCAAACACATTCTAATCAGATTTTCACTCCAACTACTTCATCAGGATGATTCTTGTCATGGCCACCAGGGGCCTCCATACTACTAAAGCCAATGGCCTGTTCCTACTCTTTCTATTTGTTTGATCTTTCAATCAGCTTTTCACATCTTTGATGATATATTATCTTCAAATTTCTTCTATAACCCTATTTTCTTTTGGTTTTCTTCTTACCTCACAAATCACTCCTTTCAATTTTATTTGCTGATCTCTTTTCCTTCATTCTAGAGTGTCCAGGATTCTTTTCTTCTCCACCTACAATCACTCTTTTAGAGATATATCTAATTTATTGTGCAACTTAAAACACCATCTATATGCCATCAACTCTCAGATTTACATATCTAGTCAGGAGCAATCACCTGAATTAATATATCCACATGCTTATTTAACATTTGCCTGAGATATAGTAGATGTCTCAGAATTAACATTTCCCTGCTACATCTAATAAATATCTCAAAATCGACATACCCAAACCTGAACTCCTTATTTTTCACAGGCAATACAATGTTGTCATGTTAATGAAAACTCTATTTTTTCTGTTTCAACCTAAAACCTAGACTTTTGCCTTTTTCTCACACTCTACAGCGAATTCATACAAAACACTGTTGAGTTCATTTTCAAGTCCTATTGAATATTGAACTGATCCTAACCTGTATTGTTGAACCCAGACTCTCATGTGGATTGTTAAAATAGCTTCCTAGCTGTTCTCCTGCTCTTCCTCCTCCCTTCACAGTCATCAGCATGACCTTTAAAAATGTGAGTCAGATCATTTTACTTCTCTCTTCTAACCTTTGATTTTGTCAATCGAAATACAAGCCTAAGCCTCCTTAATTGCTTATAAAGCTCTGTTCTTCCTCTTCCTTCCCTCCTTCCTTTTCTCATCACCTTATGAGCTCTTACTACATTTTGCCTCCTCCACAGTGCTCCAGAAATACAGGTTTCTTTGCTTGCCTCAAAACACAACATTTATCCTCCCACGTGAAAGCTTTTGCATTGATATCTTCTGCTGCCTGGAATGCTCTCCCCACCTCATCTCCAAATATCCATATGGCTTTCTCCCAATCCAGTTTTCAGTTTTTATTCAAGTTGAATCCAATCAATGAGTCTCATCTAGAACCCTCTATTTAAAAATGTTACTCTCTTCCTTTACTAGCATTTTAAACTCTTCACATAGCATGGACCATATGAGGAAGGAATGGACCATATGAGGAAGGAATGGGGTCCTTCTACTGAAGTATGAGAGGGGTGTGTGTAAGCCAGCTGCCCTAAATTATCTATTGGGAGAGACCCACTGGCCGTGGGGAACTGTTACCCATAACTGAAGCTGATCTTGCTGTCTTTTCTCTATGCAAGTAAAGCATTGCTTCATCTAGTGCTGGACTCTGCTGTGTTTTCTTGGTGACTCTGATACCAAAAGGCAGTGAGCAAAAATGTTTGGACTTCTATTTCTGGTGGTTACCATAGTGATCTTCTTTGTTTTCCTCTATGTAGATGGAGTTCCCTTCTGGCATTGGTAACTGGTACATGTTGTGTCTACTGGACTGAACAGAACATCAAGTGTGATTCATAAATTAAAGACATCGTACAGAGGCAGTTAGAATAGAATTTAAGAATGAAGTTAATGCTGTCAGGATGTTTGGGCTTCAGTTCCAGTGCTGCCTAGTACTTATTGGAATGTGATCATGCATTTGCATGTCCTAGAACAGACAAAATATGCTTTCAGAACATACTTTTTTTTTTTTTTTCTATTACAAGTGTACTTTCTCTCTCAAAAGTGTCCTGATCTGGAAGGAAAATTACATGTTCCTCCATACCAAAGTAAGCTTTTTTTTTCCCCCTTGGGACAAGGTTTTCTTATTCCCTTTCCTTCATTTGTAAAATAAGAATAAAAGTGATACATAACTCATATAAATTGTTGAGAGAATTAAATGACCATACATAGCATATATGAAGAGCATAGAGTCTGTGTTTATTTTATATATACACACATATACAATATGAAAATCAAAGTGCTCAAACCAATAGTTGTAATATATTATTGACAGACTTTGCCTTTTAAAAAATTCTTGTCATTATCCCATTTCATATAAAAGTTGCAGAAGTACAGAAATATCCATGCTAAATAACAAAGCTTCACTGGACAAGGCAGATAAAGTTATGTTAACAATTCCCTTTGAAGAGGATGAAACATATATTCGTCTGCACAGGAAGTTCAATAATATACTTCCCAATGACTACTTACTTGCTTGTGGGTAGAGAGAGCAAGAGATAAACCATTAAACTATTTTCAATAATTGTCAATTAAAATGGGCAATTTTTTTCTGGGTATACAGTATATGTAAAAAAAACTATTTTGATATTTAAGAAATATATCTGTTATAAAATCTTAGTTTATTTTATTTATTTTCTTTTTATTACTCAAAAATTCCTTCTATATTGGAACTTTTATGGCTTTTGTGACTTTTTAAATTCTTATCATCTTATTTTTATTTTTATATTTTTAGTTACAAGACTTTTTTCACTTAGTGTATTTTTTTAAAATCATATAATTGGTATTATTATCCTCAGTCATTAAGAATAATGGAAAAAATATTACCATTCATTCAACAGTGAAGGTTAGGAACTAAAAATTCTTAACATCTGAAATAGAACACAATCCATTCTAATGAGCTAAAGTGCAACAGGAAGGCACAAAGACAAGATATGTGATAAGCAGCTGCGGGACCTAAAGGTCATCACCAAACATGATTCTCATTTACCCTTTTACTTTCAGTGTCAGGATCTTGTTCTGGCAACTAAGCCCTGGAGATTTCCCACACCACCCCTCTGTATTGAGCTACCTTGCTAATTTAAAAAGCCTTAGTGATTATACTGTTATGATATTAATGGAAAGGTCAATGAATTCATGAAAATACTTTTTTCACTTTTATGACATTCTGAACCTTTTCTTCTTTTACAGTTTTCAACAAGAAACTGATCATCTGGGTCATTTTGCATACTAAATGACCATACACAGTCAACATTCGGGATAATATCACTTTTCCTGTTACATCCTGAATGTACAGAATGAGAATCTCTGGATTGTTTGATATAAATTTTTTGTTTTTAATAAAAACGAGAACTTTAATGGAGAAAAGAAAAAAGGGAAAAACTGCTTTTAATAAGACAAGCTACAATTTAGAAGATGAAAAGGTTAAAAATTACATTTAAAATCTCATATTAAGAGGTGACATAGTGATTACTAATATCTTTCTAGAATACTTTAAACAGGGTTTTACATAGAAATCTGTCTCTGTGTTGGTGCCTGAAGGAAAATAGCAAAAGCTTAGAGAAGCTTGAGATAATAAAGGAATGGAAATATTGCATAAGTTAAAATAGAAAACAATAATAACATGCAATGCCATTTCTGGCATAGATCCAATTCTGTAAGCCATAATAATGCTTATATTTTCCCATCTAGTGTACTCATATAAAAATAGTTTCAAGATTTTTGTAATTATGTGACAACAGAATTGTGAAAACTCACATTGAGTTAAAACAAACCGTTTTTAGGCACGAATCACATAAAACAGTAGAGTCCCTTCTCATTTGTTCCAATATATTAATTAAAAGTTATTTAAAGAAAGTATTGGCATGAATAGCTCGTGATTTTTTGGTGAATATTAATTATTACTTAAAATACAGTTTGTGACTTAAAGCCATTTTGAGGACTTGGTTTGCACTTTAATAGTAGATTCCCCATTTCACTTTGTGTAGATCCAAAAGCAAATTGAATTTTATTCTAAAAAGCTTTAATAATATCTAAGAACAAGTTCTGGATAGGCATGTTTGATGGCCAATCTTTAGAGAGCCCCAAATTTTTCAGACACATTTTATCATTTATCTAGCAAAAATTACATGTTATAGTTTACCACATTTTATAATATGATAAACTATACAACTCTGGACACGGGGAATCATGGTTTGTAGCTTGAATTAACAGTATTTGAATGCTCTGAAATCACTCAAGCAGGCTGGTAGTGCCCCCCGAGGGCAGATTAGAATCAATTGAAAATCAACCATAGAAGAAACCAACACATACACTTACCTGCAAGGGTAGATACCAGGATCGAAGGTGCTTTTCCCAGGGCGAGGCTTATCTATTGCAGTCTGGGTGTGCAGACCCATGTGATTTCCCCAAATGTGGGAAACTGGACTGGATATTTGTGGTAGTGGGGACTGCGTTCCTGCTCTGCTCCAGCAAAAGAACAAACAAACAAACAAACAAAAAGATCAACACAATTAGACCTCAGGTCAATCCCACATATTTAGTTTCAAAATCCATGAATACACAGTACACACACACACACACACACACACACACACACAACAAAAACATCACAAGTGGGGAAAAAAGCACCTGGAGAAATAAAGAACCGCAGGTGCAGAGACTTGATGAACAATCCAAAGCACGTCACAAACAAATAAATTAAGAAGAATGTCAAAGGAAGCTGAAATAAAATACTATAGAAATTTTTTCAAAATAACTATAAGAAATTATGTTCAACTTTTTGACAATAAACTTTAAAATCTTCATAAAAAGGTAAACTCCTAGAACAAAACAATTGTAGCTAAAACTCAGATACATAAAATCTCTCGATAGGTTTGATTGAAGATAAGCTACAAATTGATAAACAGTATTTATAACACATGCAACAAGAAGAGAATCAGTATTTAGACTATATAAATAAATTCTATAATTAAAAAAATTAAATTGTAGGGGAAATGTTAAAAAGTGATTAAAAGACATGAGGACATCTTTTGGAAAGGAGGAAATCAGAATGATTTGTGGTTATAATTTTATCATTTACATTTGTCATAAGTCACATATATTTGAATTTACATTAATAATCAAGGAAATATAATAGTTTATATTAATGTCATAATTTACCTTAACAATCAAGGAAATGAAAAATACATCCACAGTGAGAGAATATTTATGTTTGCATGTCTGTGAGGAGGAACAATGGGAGCATCTACAAAGGGCTGCATGCTCTACAATTGGGTGTATTCATTTGGAGGAATCATTAGGTTTAATAAGCATATTAGCCATTTTCACTTGTAGTTATATAATCTAGAAAAAATCTTGCACATGTACTCCAGAAATAGGGATAAGAAGTAAACTATGGAAACAGCCTAATATGCATAAACAGAAAAGTGAAAATATATATTATAGAACATTAATTCATCCTATATATCATACTCTAGAAATATCATTTAGAATAGTAGTACATCAATTGATCTCAGCGATCTAAAGAGCCATGAGTTAATAGATTTCATGTAACATTGAAGGGAACAAAGTTGTGACAAATAGAGAACTTCATTGTATTTATATAAATTTTTTAAAGTCAGCAAAATGAAACAATGGATATTTACAGATGCAAACGTATGTAGCAGGATTATGAAGAAAAGCAGGAAGATGACATATGAAGAAGTTGAAGGGTAGATTTTCTGTGAGAAAGGAGAGAATAGGATGAGCTCAAGGGGAATTTTAAAGAGAATGGTGTGATTTTCTGAAACAAGTCAATACATTAGTTTTTCTTATATCTTTTCTAATATACAAATAAAAGATATTTTAAAAATATTTTATATGTACACAAAACAATGAAGACTATGCCAAATATCATTTCTTTTTAGCTTAGAATTAAAGAAAACAAGTTGCTAATTTTTAAATAAAGTATATGATCTTTTAGTGCAGGCCCACATATATGTATAACAATACTGTTAGAAATACATAGATAATGTATCTCAGTATAGGTTACTTTGTACAATGTAACATTAAAGAATACTAGTTTGTGGCTTTGATTCACTTATGGTATCATTAAGCCCTCTTTATACCTGGATTCATTTATATAATTAGTTGTTAATTATAATCATTAGTGCCATTATTTTAAAGAACACTGAATATTTTATTCAATTTCATAGACCCTTAAATTACATTTTGGTAGTGAAAAAGTATGGTATTTATTTATTTACTTATTTATTGTCATTGTAAAATTATATTTTAATAATATTACTTGCCATTTTCATTTCATGCAAACATGTTTTTAACAATGATTAGGTAAAAAAATCAGAATTTATGAGAAAATATATTCACATTTTGTCTTTTTATAATATAAAATGATTGTTTAGAATTTGATGTCTTGGAAACTTTTCTTGCAAAACTAACTTTCTTTAGTTTTTTTCCTTTTTATTAAATTTACTGGAGTGACACTGGTTAACAAAATTATACAGGTTTCAAGCACATGCCTACACAATCCTCATATTGCATTCTGTGCCCACCATCCAAAATCAAGTCACCCTCTGTCACCCTACATTGGATCTTCTCTACCCTTCACTACTCACTACCTCCCTGTGGGATTTAAAAGTATGATCTTTTTGAAAATGACCTCCTTCCTTTGTGGATTCTAAAATGCAGATATTTAAAAGTTCTTCAGGACTAGACTTATATATCCCCTAAACACTTATAAAAAGAACTCATAAGAAATTCCATTATCAACATTTTAAAATATTTCATTTCTAAGTAAATTGATAAAAGTTGGATTACATGTGACTACTATAAGACAAAAATAACTTTCACAAAGAGATGACTGGCATCTTTGTTTTTAAATTTGATGTGATTTTCTGCATAACTTCTAACTAAAAACAGAATAGAAATGGGGCAAATGTAATGAGAGGACATGTACATCAAAAACTTTTAAATTTTTCCTGTTCAACTTATATATGAAAGGGAGAATATCTGAGACAGGGCTACAATATAAAATATTTAAAGAACTTATATAACTCAGCACCAGGAAGACAAACAACCAATTAAAATATGGGCAAAGGGCCTGAACAAATACCTCTCCGAAAGGACATACACATGGCCAATAGACATATTAAAAAGATGTTCAATGTCACTAATGATCAAAGAAATGCAAATTAAAACCACAATGAGATATTACCTCACAATTGCAAGAATGGTTATCAACAAATCAACAAGAAGCAGAGAAAAGGGAACCTGAATACACTGTTGGTGGGAATGCAAACTGCTACAGCCACTGAGGAAAACAGTGTGGAATTACCTCAAAAAAAAATATTAAAAACTGCATTTTGACCCAGTGATCCCACCTCTAGGAATATTTTAAGAATTTCCAAACACCAATTTGAAAGAATATATGTACCCTTATGTCCATTTCAACTTTATTTACAATAGCCAAGAGCTGCAAATAGCCCGACTACCAATCTGTAGACGTGTGGATAAAAAAAAAAAATGCTGTGGTATGTTTATACGATGGAATACTGTGTGGCTATAAAAAAGAAGAAAGTCTTACCTTTGTGACAGCATTAATGGACTTTGAGAGTATTTTGCTAAGAGAAATAAGCCAGTCAGAAAGACAAATACTATACAATCTCACATGTGGAATCTAATGAAAAAATAAACTGACAAACCATATTGAATATAAATAAAGGCATGAACAAATGCAACAGACTCACAGCTGTCAGACGGGTGGAGAGGGACTGGATAAAAAAAAGTGAAGGGGTCATCTAAAGAACAAGTATGCATGACACACAGACACTGACAACAGTGTCAGGAGCTGGGTGGAGGTGGGCAAAGATGGGGGCTGATGGGAATGTCTCTAATTGTGTCAGCAATAAAAGTAAAGTTAAAAATAAAAGTTAAATTTGGAAAAGGAATACATTTAAAAACATCTTCTGCATGGCTAAAGAAAACATCAACAAAATGGAAAGGGAACCAACTGTATGGGAAAACACATTTGCCAATGAAACCCGGGAAAAGAGTTTGATTCCTAAAATATATAAAGAACTCACAAGACTCCACACCAGGAAGACAAACAATCCAATTAAAAAATAGACAAAGGACCTGAACAGACACTTTTCCAAGGAGGATATACAGAGGACCCAGAGACATGTAAAAAAAGGCTCAATGACACTGGCTATCAGAGAGATGCAAATTAAAACCAATGAGATACCACTTCACACTGGTCAGAATGGTCATCATTAAGAAATCAACAAACAAGTGCTAGAGAGACTGGAGAAAATGAACCCTAGTGCACAGTTGGAGGGAATGCAAACTGGTGCAGCCACTGTGGAAAACAATATGGGATTTCCTTAAAATGCTAAAGATGGAACTGCCTTTTGACCTAACAATCCCACTGCTGGAATTATACCCTAAGAATCCTGAAACACCAATTCAAAAACACCTATGTACCCCAATGTTCATAGCAGCATTATTTACAATAGCCAAGTACTGGAAACAACTTAAGTGCCCATCAGCAAATGAGTGGATCAAAAAACTGTGGTGTGTTTACACAATGGAATGCTACACAGAAGAAAGAAAGAAGGAGTTCTTACCCTTCACAACAGCACGGATGGAACTGGAGAGTATTATGCTAAGTGAAATAGGCCAGGCAGTAAAAGCCAAATACCATGTAGGTTGGGGATTGACTGTGGAGGGTTGGGTGGCACAAGGGAGAGCAACTAGAAAAAGGCAGGGCAACTGTAATTGAACAATAATTTAAAAATAATATAACATAGAAATAACTTGAAGAGCAACATAATCATTGTGTTATAAGTAATAAAACTCTCAAAGTTGCCAATGTGCTATTCAATATCTTCCTGAATTTATGATAAACACTAAAGTTTATTTTTGGTACCATACCTATTATTTTATTTCATCTGCCAAATCTTTAAACACAAAAACCAATAGAGTTACAACATATTATGCAAATTTCTTTTAGTCTTTAATTAATATATTTATTTATTCATTCCATTTTTCTTTTCTTTCTTTTTTAAAGTTATTTTATTGTTCTTTAATTATAGTTGTCTGCATTTACCCCCGACATTCCCCCCCACCCTTTCCAAACCCACTGCCCTCACTTGCTTCCACGCACCCCCCACTTGGTTTTGTCCATGTGCCCTTTATAGTTGTTCCTAAAAACCCTTCTCCCTTATGCAAACTTTTTGACAAATAAATAGAATATTAGTACTGTCAGTTCACATAATGATATGTTGCTTCACATGTACATGCTTGGCAAATAAATTGTAATATGTAATGGTAAATTAAAAGAATTTTGTGAAAAGTTGTAGCAATCAGATACTGAAATATCTTTACTCAATTCAAATTTCTAAACCTGTGCTTTTTTGGCAAGATGCTATAAGTACAGATGTCAAAATTAGGCATCAATTATGTTATAATGTGATATTTTCAAGAGAAAATTTGGGAGAACAATAATGTGAAATACTGTTTTTAATGTACTGAGGTTGCTGTGTAAATTGCTAAGATTTATTTTGACAAAGACCTCCTCCAAAGCAGTCTTTATTTTATATTTTTCTAAGTCTGCTTCGGTAGTACAACAAAAGTAATAGGCTGAGTTTTGATTCTACAGTAAAAGTATATAAAAGGCTATTATAAACATATCAAATAAATTATTCTGTGTTACTCATTTTATTTTGAGCTTCAAATCACTATAATTACTTCATTTACAGTAATCAGTTTATTTTTCTGTAGCTACAAGGGAGAATTTTTGCTTAACCCCTTCTTGACAATTACATTTTGAAATGATTTAGGGGCTTTTAGTGATGAAAAATTATACTTTTATTTTCATGAAGAAAGTATGACTGTCAATAACCTGAATAGAAAGGCTGACTAGTAACTCTTTCGGGTAGTTAAACCAACACCTGCAGTAGTTTAATGTAAACTTTCATACTCACATCTATTTTGATAAGTTTATTTGCTTGTGCTCTAGAACAAATAAAGAATCCAATAGTTAAGGGGATAGCTGTTAGTTACAAAGGATGACAACTTATATATTTTCCATGTTTATAAAAATTTAAATATATATGAATTTTGTACTTATTTATTTAAAACTATGACATCTCATTACAAACAATACCTTGAAACTTAATGTTTCTTATTTAAAATTATATACACACACACCCCCATGTAAATCTCTAAGCCATTCCATTGACTAAGTCATTCCATGTCAACTGCTTAACTTTCCAGGGTGGGTATTCCACTCTTTATCCACCCCTCCTCCTACAACAGATATTCACGTTGTTTTCAAGATTTTTTTTTCAAAAGTGAAATTATTCCTATATATCTTTGACCATATCATTTTTATTTTATTGTAAAATTAGTTTATTATTATTTACTTTATTATTATTACATGATACTATTTCTACATGATAAAACACCAAATGAGGTGTTGTTTTTATGTTACTTGAAGTTTAGTTATAATTGATTTTGCCAAAATTTATGTTCATACCTTTACTAGATTTTTATTAAAATAGATTTATGTATTTACATAATTCTGAGATAGTCTGTATTTTTATTATTTAAATCTTTTCCTCCAGAAACAAGACGAGTCTCACTATTCATCCAGAAGTTTGTGCTTGTTCCTCTGTATGTTGGCTTAACGTTAATAGAATTTGTACCTTTTGTTAATATATATTTTAGTTTCTGCCAACTACATTTTTAAAAATTATATAACTGTTTACTGCTGTTATAGAGAAAACTCAATAACAATTTTATCAAGTATCTATTCTTTACCTCACCCCTAACAATGTAGGACTTGCGTTTTTTTGTGTTTGATTAATTTTTCTCAGCCAGTCTGCTAGGTGGAATATATTTTGCCATTTACATTTATTTTATTAACTTTAAGGATAGCCATGTCTTTGTTTATTACAGATCCACTTTTTGAAGTATCTCCATAGACTCTCTGTAATTTTTGCTTCCCCACTAGTCCTTGTTGACCAGGACCCATTCCATATTTTCTCTTAATAAAGAACAAAATATTCTTGGTGCTGGTCTGGAATAGAGTTGGACTCTTTTTTATTTTATTTTATTTTTAAACTCCAGTTGACATTCAGCATTATTTTATCTTAATTTCAGGTGTACAACATAGAGGTTAGACTCACATAACTTACAAAGCAATCCTACCTGTGCTCACCTGGTGCCATACAGTTATTGCTACATTATGGACTGCATTCCCTGTACTATACTTTACATCCACTTGACTATTTTGTAACTACCAACTTGTACTCTTACTCCCTTCACTTTTTCCCTCATTCCTTCACTCCCATATGGCAGCCCTCAGTGTATTCTCTGTATCAGTGTGGGGGGGCTCCATTTTTTAATGTCCCTCTTTATCTCTGATAATTTATTTTGTTTTTTAATATATTTTATTGATTATGCTATTACAACTGTTCCATTACCTCCCTTCATTCCCCTCCACCCTGCACACCCTCTCCCACCCACATTCTCCCCCCTTTAGTTCATGTCCATGTGTCATAAGTTCCTTAGCTTCTACATTTCCCATACTATTCTTGCCCTCCCCCTGTCTATTTTCTACCTACCATCTATGCTACTTATTCTTTGTACCTTTTCTTCCTTTCTCCTCCTCCCAACCCCTGTTGCTAACCCTCCATGTGATCTCCATTTCTGTGGCTCTGTTCCTGTTCTAGTTGTTTGCTTAGTTAGTTTTGGGTTTTGTTTTAGGTGTGGTTGTTAATAATTGTGAGTTTGCTGTCATTTTACTGTACATGTTTTTTATCTTCTTTTTCTTATCTTCTTTGTCTTAGATTAGTCCCTTTAACATTTCATAAAATAAGGGCTTGGTGATGATGAACTCCTTTAACTTGACCTTATTTGGGACTCCATTTTTGACACTTGACTGCTGACAGCTTTCAGGCCTCATCCTCACCACTGCTCTTTTGCCACACATCAGGGAAAGTAGATAAAAGAACACCTGTGCCCTACTGACCTTGGTATAAATGTTGTTTGGCATATGAACCCAGATCCAGTCCCAACCCCTAAACACAAGTAATGCGCAGGACACCCAACCATGTCCTAATCTTCTTATTTTACCCCACGTGGAAACTGAGCTCCATGTCGAATGGTTCAGAATTATTTTGCTGTGTACTCTATGAGTAATAGACTTTATTTCTGATCCATTGTACCTCTACGTCAATTATTCCAGAACCCATGATTTCCTGTTGGTGGGGGAGACTGCCCAGCCTCCAGCTGAAAGTGTTAACAGCCCAAATTAAGCACTTTTGTTTTAGTTCAATTGGTCTGCTATAACAGAATACCGCAGACTAGGTAGCCTTATTATAAAGAACAGAAATTTATTTCTTACAATTCTGGCAGTTGGAAGTGCAAGATCAGAGTATCAGTTTGATGGGGTGAGGGCCCTATTTTGGGTTGCAGACATCTCCTTTTATCCTCACAGGATGGAAGGGGAAAGGGATCTCTCAGAGCCTCTTTCAAGAAAGTACTAACATGGGGAGGGGGCAGGTTGGAAGAGGGTATGGTGGGATAAATGGTAATGAAAAAATACAATAAAAATGAACTCTTTATAAAAAATCACTAATCCAATTCATGAGGGTTCCTCCAGTTTTAGGAGGAACTGTCACTACAGTTTTAGGACAAGCCATTTTTCTTCTTCGGTATTCTATACACAGTACGGGATAATGTGTGCCAACATAAGACATTAGGACTCAAGCATGTAAGAAATTGCAAATAAATAATAGTTTAAAATGTTTTTGCGCTATTCTGTTGAACTAATTTTGCTATTTTTATTCATAGTTCAGTATTTAAGCATTCATCAAATAAGAATTCACATTTCTTATTATTTCTTGTTATTATTATACTTATAATCAGTGCTTTGAGATTTTAACCACTAAATTTATATTTTGACTCATTTAATATTCACAATAAATGATGTGTTAGTATTGATTATTAGTACAATTTTACCAAAAAATAAATTGAGGTCCCAGGTATGGCCAGTTATTAAGGACAGACCTGGAATTTCAGTCAAGGCAATCTAAAACACACACTTAACCACAGCTGAAGAAAAATGGATAGATATCATATTTTGGCACTAAAATATGCTATATTTTTATCAACATTTAATAGTCTCATAAACACTATCACCATGTGGTAGCTAGCTAGTATGATGTACATAGGAAAATGGCAAGATAGAAATATCAAGAACCAATACATGCCCTTGAAGCAAAACCAAAGAAAGACACTAAACAAAATCTTAAATAAATCAAGTAAGCAGCAAAAAGGGAACATTTTATGGAAATTGCTCCTTTACCTTCATATGATCTCACTATCTGTTGAAAATGTTATCCAGATGATTCATTCATTTTTATGCATCATGGACAAATTTAAGTACTTAAAACCAGTGAAGGAATGTTTTTTCTTTTTCCTTTTCTTTCTAGGTATCACAATTAAATTTCCTAAAATTGCAGAAGGATTATTTGTAGATGTCAATAACTTTGTTAAAATTTGAAGAATCCTATAATACCCAGAGGTAAAAAAAAAAATAAGATCGTTCTAAATTATTTGGACCCCAGTGATTTCTGCAAAATTTATTCCATATCAGTGCCCTTTCATCTCTATAAATGATATCGATACGGTCTCATTAATCAAAGACATATTTGTGATGTCAAATTTTAGAAATGTCACAATGAAAGTGGCATGTACAATAGTTTTGGTAATGAATGGAATTATTTCTCCATGAGTAGAAATTGAGATGAAAACTGATATAATATTAAAGTATTAGGCTTTAAATATATTTGAGAGATCACTTTATATCTAACAAAGTTGAAATTCAAATAATGTAAGATGTATGTTTCATCACACATATGGTGATTTTAAGAGTAAAGACTACAGACAGGACTGGTCTCAATACCAGGTTTTAGGGCAGTTGCCTAATATTGATGGAGCACAGACTAAGTGTCAGGATTTGCGACCAGAACTGGGGGTATAAAGTGATGAGAGAACATATCTTTTTTTTTTGCACTATACAATGCTTTTGGGAGATTCCAATGCTTGACTGGAGGAATGATTGTCAGTCAGAATGAATGTTTATCATACAAAGACAAAGTAAAAGAATGATCAATTAAAAAACAAAACAAAATAAAACATCAACAACAAAAACAGATACAATGGCAATCCACAGACTCAGATCCTGTTGCTATTTTTTTTCTTACAATAACATGATCTTCTCCTGAGTTTTGTTGATAGTCCATTGTACTATTGAAAAATTATAACTATGGAGGAGCTAAGTTAGTGCAGTTAAAAAGGATAAAATAACTGAAGTTGCATTCAACATTGTTCTTTATTTCAAATTCTGTGCTGTTTCACCAACTCAGAAGGTCAGCCTGTCTGAGTTAATTCTAGTAGCAGGCAACCACATTTAGTTTCCACTATCTTGAAAGATTTTTAAATGTCAGTCAGACTCATGTCACTGTCCATATATAATTTTACTATATATACATTAATTAGAAAAATGCTTTGTATTAAATATGGGAAGCATGAAAAAGAGTTAATGTTTCTTGTTTATTATAGAAGAGACTTTCAAAAATTGACCTCTAGAATAGTCCTCTATATTTGCATTTGGAAATATTTAATATAATCACTAAGCAGCTGACATTTTTTAATTTATTCTGATTACAGTGTAGGTTTTTCTTTAAACTTCTCTTTATATGATGAGGTGATGAGATATAGTCAGGAAAATACATAAGGAATCAGAATTGGGTGTCAGACTGCTTTATTTAATTGGGTAAATATGGGGCAACCAACATCACCCCTCCATTGCTATGTTCTTTCTTCTGTAAAAATATATTTTGACACGATCCTTGAAGCCTCTTTTTAAACTATTTTGTCATAAAAAAGTACTCATCCTCTTTTTCCAAACATTCAATTGGTCATGTGAATTTAATTATAACTTTTGCAACTGCAAATTTAAAAAAAAAAATTCAAGCTGATTTTGCATGACTACCAGTGAGTGGAATTCTACCATTCCTGTTAGTTGTAGCAGAACAGGCAGGTAAAGCTATAAATAAGCAGTCATTCGGTCTTTAACTGTAAGTTGGATTTAACTTTCTTGACAGATTTGGTGCCAATAACCTAGCACTAGGGTGACTTACTGGGTTCCAGAGCTCATAATGTTTCCATAGGATGCCCATCTGTTGCTTAATTTTAATGATGACTATGTATTTAAATAGAAAATACTCTCTTCTTCTGAAAGTGAAAGTAGGTCTTGTGCTTTGGTTTTATCACATTAAGTTTAAAGTTATTAGAATATGGGCCATATAAGAAACTATGTTGATGTCTCTTGTCAGTCATTTAACAACTTTTATAAAATTAAATTAATAAAATAAAATATCCATTTAAATTTGTTTTATCTGAAATCTAAACTTCAATGTGAGAGCTGAACATTTTTAACTTACTTTAAAATTTGGGATAGAAAAGTGCTCTCCCTGTACAAGTGCGAGGCCATGCATTTACAGAAGCAGCGCTTATCAACAGTAAAAAACAGCAACTACTTACATCTGAAACACTAAAATAGTGTAAAATCAAATGTCAATTATCCTTAATGTTCAAAAGAAGGAAATGACCATGCTCTACGTTTCCTCATAAAAAAACATGAATTTTGACTATTTTACATGTCATGAGGAAAATGCAAATTAAAATGACATTGAGATATCATTGCACACCTGTTAGAATGATCAACATAATTCTGGAAACTGATAAACTTGTGTCCTATGTGCAGGCTAGTAATTCTAAAGCTACTATACAAGAACACAAGAAAAAGAAAAGATGAGTGCATGGATGACAGGTAGTGGGAGTAGATTTGTCACCATTAGAATGGGAGATAAGTAAAGGGAGCAGCCCAGAACCATCCCTGTGCTAACGGATTAGAGTTAGACATGTGAGTGCGAGCTCATGTTTATAACATGCATACAGATTTTATTACATATGAAAATATTCATGATTATATGTATATGCACTATTTGTATGCACACATGTATTTTCTTGATCTATCAGCTGAAAGGGCCTAGAGGTGCCCTAACTGTATTAAGCACACCTAGAACACAGATGGATCTTTTTATACCATTTTTTTTTATAACAGGAACCAAAACTTCTTGGAGAGAGGACTGATTTTATAACTGTGTTAGGAAACAAGATGAACCTGAGACACCTTATTTCATCAGAAAATACGAATGTGCTAAATACATACATGCACACACACACACACACACACACACACACACAGGCAATAATGCAGGTCTGTCAATAAGACTCAAGGATCTACTAAAAGAGCTCCCAGTTGCCTGAGCTGGAGAAGTTTAAGAAAAAAAAAAGAAGCAGTATTGGATTACAACCCAAAATTTGAGATACATATCCATGGACTATACTACCAATAATAAAATGATGGAGTACACAAGTGAAGGAGGGAATAGACAAATCTTCCATGTAGAAAAATGTCACATAATTGATGTAGACACTCTATCCTAAGAAGATAAAGCCTAACCCCCTACTAATAAATTGTGGCTGCTGCATAATGACTTTCTTCCAAAGATTGCAATATGGGAAAGGCAAAGGAAGTAACTTTACAGTAGAGAAACATGACAAAACCTACATGAGACAAGCAATTAAGGTCAACGTGGGCAGTGATGAGGCATGCTGATAGCATGTACCCTTGATATGCTGTAATGAAAATGGTATTTTACAAAATCCCATAACCCAGGTCTAATAATGAGAAACATCAGAACACCTCATACAGATACATTCTACGAAATACCTGATCAGTATTCCTCAAAACTGTCAAAACAAGGAAAGCCTGAGAAACTGACATAGCCTCAGGATACATGAGAATGACAAGATGTTCTCTTAGACCTAACTCTAGTCAGGTTCCTCCAAACGCTCTAGGTCTTGACCTTGGTATCTGGCCTGGTCAAGCCTGCATCACCCAGTTATAGAAAGAATATTGCTAGTCAATTAGAGGAAACCTCCACCCTCCAAATCTGATCACTCTCAATATCTGATCAAATTCCTCATCCTCTACAACCCCACAAGGATATCTGATTACCTTGGCCTACCCCTAACAAGAATCCTGTAAGCTCCATTAAACAAGAATTTCCCCTGAAGTTTCCCCTCAGCAATTTCCATCCACTGACTTCCACCTCATCTGTTGGCTCTAAATCCAAACTCGTCATACTCTCTTCAGAATTGAGCCCAGTTCTGTATTGGGCTGTCTTTTCCCCTATGGCAATAGCTCCTGAATGAAATCCATTTTATTTCATTTAACTACTGTCTAACTCTGCTTTATCTTTGACACAATTTAAATGTAATATGTTTACCTAGATGGGATCCTGGACCAGAAACAGGACACTAGATTCAAACTAAGAAATCTGAATCAAGTATGAACTTTGGTTAATAATAATGTATCAATATCAGTTCATTAATTATGAAAAAATACTCTAGCAACATAAGATAGTATGTATACTAATGTATATGAGAACTCCATACTAACTTTAAAATTTTTCTGCAAATCTGAAACTATTCTAAAAGTAAAAGCTTATTAAGAAGAAAAAACAATAAACAAAACAAAAAATACTGAATGAACTGTGATGTCATATAGATCTGGGTTCTATCTTTTCATCCAAATCTTAGTTTCTTCTCTTGGAAATGGGAGCCACAATACATATATTTATTACTAGGGTTTATTATTATAACTTTTTTAAAGCATCTGTATATACAACAATCAGTGAATATTAATTATGCCTTTTTATTTTTTTAATTATGTGATTACAATTAATAAAATCTAGACCCCTCATTAAAATAATACATGAACTGCTTAATATACTTTTCTCTTCCTACAAATTAAGCTGGCTGATTTGGAAGTATATTCATTTTGGTAAGTTGACCCTTAAAAGTAGGTAGATGCCCAGAAATTATTTATGACAGACACAGCATAGCTATAAATACACTACTATGTTTTAGAATATCCTTGAGGACTTAGGATCATACACTATTATTCTTATGAAGTAAAGATTTATGGAAAACTGGAAGAAAATATTCTAGTATGAGGAATAGAAATGAATGATAATTAGGCAAATGGGAAGCCAAAAGATATTAATAACTTTCACATTTTTTAAATAGAGTAGTGCATGGAAGTTTTTAGTCTTAGAATGATGCAATGCAATGACAACTAAATTATTTTATTCCTTAAACAATCGTTTATTGATTCCAAGATTTCAGAAATGTGTTAGCAAGTTCGAATGCACTTTACTATAATTTGAATTGAAATTAAAAGGTTACATACTAGAAAACCTTTGTTTCACAATTACGTACACCATTTGATTTATTAGTATTCTGGTCTCCCTTACCTTCACTCACCTGCTCTTTCTGCTGCACTCCTCATGTCACTGGAAGACTCTACCTTACATTAAATTGTCCAAGCCAGAACACCTGGCTTCAACACTGCTGAAGTCCATTTTCCTTTCCACCACATCGAATCCTGTGCCATATTTTCCGTTTTCCCTTTTACATTTGTTTGAAATCATCACTCTTCCATGGGGTAGCCAATAGCTGCTTGTGTCCCTTGAGCACCTAGCATGTGGCCAGTGCAAACTGAAGAATCAAACTTTAAATTTTATATAATGTTCCTTCATTTAAATTTAAATGTTACTATCTATACTTAAATGTTCTGGTCACTCAATTCCTTCATGAGCATGTGGGATTTTCCTCACACCACCAGTTCCCTGACATCAGTTGCCCTACACTCAAATTCAAGTCTAACATTATATACCTGAAGATAGCATCAAATCCCATAGGATGAGGACGCAATCTGGACAAGACTGCCCTCCCCGGCCCCCCAAACTTCAGATGTCACAGTTCCATGTTGTCCCCTGTGCTTCTTACTTATCATTGGCTATAGACTAGAAGCTCCCATGATGATTATTAGTTAGCTCCACTGGCTCACAGAACTCAGAGAAACATTTTACTTAGCACATTTGAAAGGCTATAACTGATGAACAGTCAGATGAAGAGATGCATAGGGCAAGGTACGCACAAGACTGTGAAGCTTCCATGCTCTCTGTGTATCTCCATGTGTTCACCATCCTGGAAACTCTGCTGGCCTGTACTTTCGGGTTAGGCTTCATTATATTGGCGTGTTTGATTAAACCATTAGCCATTGGTGACTGACTGGATCTCCAAGCCCTCTCCCTTCCCTAGTGGTTAGGAGAGTAAAATGGAATGTTTCAACCCTCCAATCACGTGGTTGCTTCACCTTCCAACCAGCTCCCAAACTTTAGACGTGTTCCAAAATGCATCTCATTAATATAACAAGAGACAGCTTGTCACTCTCATAACTTAGGAAGTTCTAAGGATTTTAGAAGCTCTGTGCCAAAAAAAAAAAAGATGTGGTTCTCTCTTATAGACTGGGAATACATTCCAAGTCCTCCATTGGATGCCTGGAATCAAGGATAGCACCGTATATATACTCTGATATACTCTGTTTTTTCATATATATCTATGTATATAAATATATATATATATACATAGATATGTATATATATATATATCTGTTATAAAGTTTAATTTATAAATTCAGCACAATGAGAGATTAATAATCATTAGTAGTAAATAGAACAATTATAACATACTGTAATGAAAGTTATGTGAATGTGCTCTCTCTCTCAAAATATCTTATTGTATTGTACTAACATTTTCACTTAAAGGAAGTACTTTGGTCTTTCTGAATTGCTGCATCACTCCTTACGTTTGAGCTTTGGAACTATGGAATACATTAAGGGTTACTTGTGCATGGGCACTGGGATACCAAAGATATTGGGATGACTGATCTAATAACCAAGAAGGCAGAAAGGCCAAGAGATTCCCAGGCGCCTATACAATGTGAACATGCTAGAAAAGGGGAAGTCATGTGCCTGCTGGGCTAGAGCAAAATTGCTTGAGACTTCATTATGCTATTTATAATGGCTCGTAATTTAAAACTTGTAGGGGTAGTAGAGGGAAAAGGGGGCTGAATGTATGATGACCGAGACGATTTGACTTTGGAGGTGGGCACCCAATGCGGTATGCAGATCATGTATCATGGAAATGTACACTCGAAACCTATATGCCCCTATTGACCAATGTTATCCCAATAAACTTAATACAATTGAAAAAAAGAAAGTTTGTGAATTGTTTATTTTTAACATTTCTTATTTAATAACTTCAGACTAAGTAACCTTGGGCAACTGGAACCTTCTAAAGCAAAACCATAGGTAAGGGGGACTCCCATATATATTTCTTATTATAAATCACAATATCATAATGTTCGTTTCAGTTATTGGAAAACATTAAAGTCCAATTTGACTTTAGAATTAGAACTAGACTATGTGAACATACTTTTATACTGCAAGTTTTATGAAAACTAAGACATAATATACGTGTGATAAAAATGCAGTGTCTGAATTGAGATGAGTTTTGAATATTTTGTAACAAAAATGTATATAAAATATCTCCTTGAGAATTGTTTTAGTTGATTACTTTTGAAATAATTACATTTAGGTTAAATACAATGTTATTATCAAAACTAATTTCTCTTGTTTCTTTTTGTTTTTAATCTAGCTACAAGAAAATGTAAATTTAAACAACTTGCATCATATTTCTATTGAATTGTGCTGTTCTAACTTTCTGACTTATCTCCTCTCCCTCTTGCTCTTCTACTTCATTGCCTGATCCAGGCGAGGGGGAGCAGGAGCAGCCATGCCAAAATGTGCCACTTGGGCATGTTGATCATTTTGAGTTGAAGACAATTAAAACACAGCGAACTTAGAAAAAGCTTGTAAGCTCTTTCTTACCTGCCTAAAGAATGTTGATAAGGGGCCTGTACCAGGCAGAGAGTTATTTGGTAAATTTTATACCAAAAGACTTATGTGCATGGCATAGCAAGTAATTCTTTACCGAAAATATTTGCTTTTCTCATCTTGCTGTGAATTGACTTCCTCTCTTTTGAAGCCCCTGCCCCCTTCTTTTTGGCTCAGGATGGTATATAAGCCTCAGTTGCCTGGTTGCTTTGGAGTGTCTGTCCTATTGCTTCCAGAGGTCCTGCACATATGAAATTAAATTTGTTTTTTCTTATTAATCTGTCTTTTGTCAATTTAATCATTAAGTCAATTATTAAGTTCTTTAAACTCTAGAAGGAAAGAAGAGTTCTCCTCTCTTACACAGGAGACCATTACCTTCACCCTGGATCTCCACTCAGGCCCGATTTTTCTCCGCCTCACACACCAAGAGTTCTTCCCTCCATGTCTCTACATTCCTTCCTTCACAGAGGCGAGAAAATCAAACTCCTTATCTCAAAGTACATGCAGGTTTCCAATTTTGATTTATTTTGTACAGTGACCTTTCTCACATGGAAATCATATTACACTATAGAATAAAACCCTTTCATCTCTGAACTTTATAGGTTGCTATGCTTCTCATACTTTTGTTGTTGCTTGCCGCACTAGTCTAATTGCTAACACCTGCCTCCAACCCACATTCTGTGCTCCAACCAAACTGACCTTCTTGGTTTCATCAAATATTCTATACTTTCATTTGCATCTGGATCATTTCATTTTCTATTACTCTTAATGTATTGTTTATACTTTTACCTCCAATGCCAAAGTAATGGCTGGCATAGAGCAGGCACTCAAAAGAAATTAAGTAAATGAATGATTGAATGACTACTGTACTAGAAATAAATTATTACAGAAATTTAGTTGATATATAAACATATTTCCTGGAGCGGAAGATAGGAAATCTTTAAACCATTTTGTTTGCAAAGATCAATAATTACATTAAACATCTGTGAAGCTGCCAATTGTGATCCTAAGCAGTTTCTGAAGTCAAACTGCTAATCTTTTCCCTCCGAAAATGTTTTAACTTTGAACTTTCGATTGTTACTTTGTAAAATATTCCTAGTATAACCTGGAAAATCTTCAAAATATTGTAGCAGTTTGCTTTAGCATCCAGGAGTGAAGCAAACATTAACTTCAAAGCAAATTAGCAGTTTTTTTCCTTTTTTTTTTTTTCATCTATTCTCATCAAAGAAAGTGTAGGAGGATTGTAGGCCCCCTGAGAGAATATATTATAGTTCATTATACAAAAGAAAAAGGGTAAAAATGAATCCAGGAGCAATTAATATGTAAAGTTAGTATGCTACAACACAATGTTACCAGTGCTATATATGTTTTTTAAAGTGAATGCATATTCAAAATTAAAATGTAATGCACATATATTAGTACAATTTTTATTATATCATTAGCATGTTAAAATTTCTACGATCTGTTCCCAAGAAAGTGAGTAGAGATTTTCTTTCTCACTTTATTAGATTCCTCAGTTTTAAAGGTAATAACAGTTAAGTGGTAATGTTAGAATTAAGGGATTAACTATGTTGCAGGTAAGAATATCAAGATTAAAAATTATAGATTATACTAGCTTCTAAGGACCTACATCCAAGATTACTCTATCCAGCAAAGCTTTCATTTAGAATGGAAAGGCAGAAAAAGTGCTTCCCAGATAAGGTCAAGTTAAAGGAGTTCAGCACCACCGAGCTATTATTATGTGAAATGTTAAAGGGATTTACCTAAGAAAAAAGAAGATAAAAAAATATGAACAATAAAATGACAACAAACTCACAACTATCAACAAATGAACCTAAAAGGAAAGAAAACAGTGAAAACAAAAACTAAGCAAAAAAACTAGATCAGGAACAGAATCATAGAAATGGACATCACATGGAGGGATTTCAGTGGGGAGAGGAAGGGAGGAATGAAGGGGAAGGTATAGGGAAGAAGGACTTCCCTATAATTAGTAGGCATAAAATAGACAGGAAGAGATACAAATGGCATAAAAAACAGAAAACTCAAAGAACTTATATTTACAGCCCACGGACATGAACTGAGGTGGGGATTCTGGAGGGTTGGGGGAGGCAGGACAGAGAAGGGATAAAGGGGGAAAAATTGGGAAAACTGCAATAGCATCCTCAATAAAAATACTTAAAAAAGATCAAAACAGCTTCAAGAGTCTCTTTTTCAGTGTCTTAGTACTTCAGTTCCTCAACAATTAAGAATAATAAATTATAAAATAATAGAATTAAAAATAATTTTGCAGGTCACCTAGCACAATCTCCAATGTAATGCAGTAGCCTCCCTTCCCATAACAGAAAATAACTGTGTCTGCTTTTGAGTATTTCAAGTGCTATGACACATCTCCACTAAAAAGCAGACAATTCTGTTCAGGGTCATTCTAATGGTCAGAAATTAGACATGGTCATTACTTTGCCATTTGAAAGTAAATAGAATAAATCTAATCTCTCTTCCACATGATAGGTTTTATTCTTGTTTTGGTTTAAATTTTGAGAACACTTATACTCAGGCTACAAAAGCTGTTTCTAGTCTAAATGTTCCTATTTCTTTTAGGATTTTTCAAAATACATTGTTTTCACAATCTTCATAATGTTGGCACTCATTTCCGTCACATCAGTTTATCATCATTGTTAAGTGTGGCATTCAAATGTTTACTCCTCCTGAATCTTAGCAAATACTCATGTTCTTTGATCTGTGTTATAAATCTGTTAATTATGTATACATATATATGTGTATATATATACATACACACACTTCTTTATGTCCAAATATATATGTAAATATATATTACAATTACAGTAATAGTTAAGGAATATCTGTTCTTTACAAAATGTTGTGCTATAATTCAAAAAGGATGTAAAGAAAGACTCAAAAAAGACTGAGATACTTGAAGCTTTAGCTATTCCTCATCTAATAGCATCATGAAACAAACTTTTGTATGAAAATTAGAATTCAAATACATAGGTCTAAACCATACTTCACATTTGGTATGAAAGTTGATGTCAGCACTTGCTGCCTGCCAGTTCTGCCTGCAGGCCAGCCCTACCTGGGGCCACTCCACTGGCAGACAGTCCTCATGCAGTGTGGCTCACACCAGCCACAAGCCAGGCCCCAAGGGGCCCTTGCGGGTGGACTGTTGGTGGTGGACAGAGTAGAGCCCAGACAGTTGCAGAGGAATGCAGTTGGTGTCCTGATCAATTGATAAACTTTACTTCCTGTTATACATCACAAATCTAAAAATGGACCCTCTTCCATTCAGCCAAATATCCTATTCATTGTAACCAAGCAATACTTTCTAGTGAAGAGACACAGTTTTCACAGCTATTTCAGCTTCTGAATAAGAGCTTAGAAAGAAAGATCCTGAATAAGAGTTCAAGAAACCTAGAACCTCTCAGAACTCAGTTGGTTACTATTGGTCATGTGGCTCTCCTCACACCCGATCAATTTGCTGCTCCTTCCACATCTTTGATAGCTACTATGATTGGGAAAGGTCTTCTCATGAATGATGAGATTCCAGGAAAAAAGACAACTATGCTTTGGGTTCCAGATAAAGTTCTCTGGAGACATTGGTTGAAACTCAGGCTATTAAAATGATGGTTCAATGGCTACTTGGAATGAAAATAATCACAGTAAATTGTGAAATTCTATCTTAAGATTGCTATCGACCATATTGTACAGTGGTGAGATTTGACAGAATCAGGGAAAATTAGCAAACGCAATACTGAGGGAAGAGGAGCAAAGCTGGAGGTATCACACCCCCTGACTTCAACTTATACTATGAAGTGACATAAATCAAAACAGCATAGTATTGGCAAATTGGAAAAAAAAAAAACAAAAAAAAACAAAGACACAGACCAATGTAATAGAATCAAGAACCCAGAAATAAACCTACCAGTATATGGATAAATAATTTTCAACAAAGGATCCAAAAACATACAATGAAGAATATAAAGCCTTTGTATTTTGTTTCTTAAAAATAGTAATTAGTGTTGCTATGTGAGTATGCTTATATTTTATTGTAAAAAGTTTGTGTGCAATAGTTATTTCAGGATGAAAGTCATATGTCTGGTACAAGGTACTACTATATTGCACTTATTTTCAAAAATACACGATTACCTGGCTGTTGAGGCTCAGTGGATTGAGTGCCAGCCTGTAAACCAAAGGGTCGCTGGTTCGATTCCCAGCCTGGAGCAGATGCCTGGGTTGTGGGCCAGGTCCCAAGTAGGTGGCACATGAGAAGCAACCACACAGTGATGTTTCTCTCCCTCTCTTTCTCCCTCCCTAACCCTCCTCTCTCTAAAAATAAATTTAAAAAATATTTAAACATAAAAACCACGATTAATTTTTGAATATTTAATGTGAAGATGTTATTGTACTATACAGCAAATAACTGATACATTATATTCTTGTTAATGTCTAAAAGGACAAAAAACAGGCTGGGTAGAATGTAATTTACTGAGTCTGTTTCCAGAAGTATAAATACATAAAAACTTTTGTAAAATTGATATAATCAGTTTCAGACTATGTCAAGTGCTGATATGCACTTAAAACTTGAATCAACTTATCATATTAACAAATGTTTGCTAGCTGTATTGTCATCAGCTTATCCATATGTACAAGTGAAGGATTCCTTCCCACTGCTCCAGGTTCAATTGCAAGAGGTAGCATTGGCACAAGGGGGTCAATCATAATGAGTGTGTGTGTGTGTGTTTAGCAGTGTCCCCCAGGTTATCAGTCTAATAATTAAAATAAAAAGTGCTTTATGGGGACTGCTACTCTAAATGAAAATCTGCTGATTCCCAGTAATAACTCTGTTTCTGAATTTTGATAATTCTACTCTTTAATAATGCAGTTTATTCACTATGCTTCCTCGAATATGATTGGAAACTATTTTATTTACCTAAAATTATCAAAGCTTAATAAATCAATTCTTCATTCTGTATATGACATAATACCAGATACATGCTTCCAGTGCTTTGGCATGCAATTTATTTCAGCCTGCAAAGTTAAAGTCATTTAATTAAGCTGGGCTCTTGGTTCATATCTCTTTATATACTATGAATTTCAATTGCATTTAGGATAGCTAATTTTCACATGTTTTAATTATTATTTGAATTCTCCAATCCCAACAGACTTCAGTTTCTTTGAAGGAGAGAATTGGCATATAGTTGGCATTCAACGATTATTTCTTGTTCCGTTATTGACACTGACATATTTCTACTTTCTTCATGTGTAGGTGTCTGTGTATTTTGTATCCCCTTGTTTCTCATTATTTCTCTTCAGCACTATTTGCTCTTTTTAATTTGTTGTATTCAAATCAAGAACCACAGAATATGAAAAGTTTATGGTAATGGCTTAGATGAAAGCTAAATTATATTTTAATTCTCATTTAAAAATTTTGAGTATGTTTTTAAATATGTATCCATTTGTATATAGATATTTATAAATATGGCATCACTTTTCAATTTTTCCTGCCACTTTTACATGTATTTTCATAAACTCTAATTTATCATGTTTCTTTTTTCTGCTTGAACATAATTTACTGGTGAGTTGGAATGGGCTTGTCTTCCTTCACATGATTCACTTAAATAATTATTGAGTGTCTATGCCAAAAGCACTAGTCAAGGTTCTAGAGATAAGTAATGAATCAATAAAAGTCCCTACCTTCATAGAATTATATTTAAACTGGGAAGGCAGAGCAGTGAATAAACACTCTCCCCTCCGAAATTAATAGAGAGTGACAAGTACTTGAACAAAAAAAGAGTAAGAAAGTGGTACATGGAGTAGGAGACACAGTGATGCACTTTTATGTATGGTTAGGGAAGATCTGTGTGAATAAGATGTTTGAACAGACACCTGAAGAAAAGGAAAGGATGAGCCATGTGGATTGAGAGCTCTCCAGAAAGTAAGGACACGAAAGGCGCAGGTCCTGCCTTGCAAAGTGCTTGCAGAGGTCAAGGAAAACTGGAGACTGTGGTGTGCTGAAGGACAGTGACTGAGGGAGAGATTGCTAGAAGAGCAGGTCAGGCAACGGGTGACGATTTAGGCCATGGTGAGAATTTTGGATTTTTCTCCATATGAGAGGGAAAGCCACTAGCAGACATTTCATTTACATTTTTAAACAATCACTTTAGCTTCTGTGCATGTCAGACACAGGATGGTAGCACAAGTAAAATGTTAAATTTTACCTGAAACCTGGGCTCCCCAAAAGTAGCAACCATTAAGAAATCCTCTCAATCCAAACGTTTGTATGCTATTGGAAATGGATAACTACGAAGGACCATCCTGCCCTCATGTAAGCCTTCCACGTGACTACTGTGAGACTCAGCAAGGACTCTGGTTAGCAGCCTCTGTGCAATAACCATTACCTGTCCTTTTCTTTGACGTATTCCTCACTCATGACCATGCTCCATATTGTAGTGGCCTTAATTAAACCATCTTCTTCATTGCCCAGTGCCTTCATCACTTCACGGGTTAGGGAGTTATGGTAGTGATTTAAATGGCAAAATGTATTTCGAAAGTACTGCTGAAAAGAATGGCTGATAGATTTGCTTGTGGAGTATGAGGGAGAGAGAAGTCCACAATGGATTGAAAAGATTTTGCCTGAGCAAGGGGAAGAAGACAGATTTGACTAAGGAGTATGGGGAGAGGAACTATTTGAGAGAGTGAGGAAAGGTTTAGGGATTAATTATGGATGTGTGAGTTATGGAGAACTTATAGATCATTCTAATTTTAATTTTAATTAGGCAGATCCAAAGACATTAAGGGAGAAGATGGGACTGAAGGTATTGAATGTTGAAGTCACCAACCTGTAAATTGTTTAAGCAATAGGCCTGGATGTTTTTACCTAGGGAAGGGCTTCTCAAATTTCAGCATGTATAAGAAATCACGTGGAGAGATTTCTAAACTCTTACGCCTGAGTCTCACTGCACATTCTGATTCTGTAAACCTTAGGTGGAGCTGAGAAATCTGCATTTCTAACAAGTTCTCAAGTGACATTGATGCCGGGAGTATGATGACATACTGAAAAAATGAGCCTCGCTAGAAAGAAAGAGATAGTAAGACTTAAAGAGGCGGCATGTCAACGTCTAGAGGTTGAGAGGATGAGGGTGGACTAGCAAAGAACATGCAGGGACTTAGGTGAAGAGAAAAGAGAGTGGTGTAATTGTATGCATACTGATAGAGTTATACACCTCTGTTCATTTTTTAGAAAAAGTCAAACGGCTTTTATTGGATTGGCAAAGGAATCTCAAAACCATTAAAATTTGTCTTAAATGGAAAACTCATGTATTGTGTTAGTGTTTTTCTTACTCTCCTGGTAAGCGTCATGCTGTCTTGACATACAATTTCTGTTATGCAAAATAAACTTCTATTATTTGATGACTCACTTTCCACAATTTAAAATGCCCACTGAATCAGAAAGGAAAATTACATATGACCCTGAACCACAGTTCTTAGGTAAATGCAAATGCTGGTTTTTCTAAACAACACATGTCTTGTGGGGTCTTGTGTATTGTATAGTCTCGTTCTCACAGAAAATGTTTTTTGTTCACAGTACCAAGTATACATAAATAACGCCTCAGTAAAACAGACACATGAATTCCTTAATTCAATATTACTAATATGTATTTGAAATTGCATGAATCAACACCTTATATCTATAAGTAAAAATCATGTTAATAAGACAAATGGAAAATAGAAAGCTTTTACTTTCTATTTTCCATTTAGTATTGGTATAATTAATTCAATTAAAAAGTACTTTCCCTTTGCCAAAATGTAAAGAAAAGTGAAATAATGAGAGTCCCTGGGAGCACCAAGGCATAAAATAAATGAGGATACTTTTAGTATTTCCCAATGATTTCCCTAAACTTACCCGAAATAGACATAGATGAAATGAAAGCAGATGCTTACCCTGCCTAAGAAACCTTGCTATGGCCCTTATCCCCTGACCTTTCAGAAATAACAAAGGCTCTAATCCCCTCTATGGAAAAGGTGTGGAACCTCCACACAATGGAGTGAGATCACAGTGGTGCAAAGCTGTCCTGAATTTTCAAGGACTGCCAGGTTAATATTCTGAACACAGCACTGTGGTGGAGGGGACTCTACCATGATCATATCATATTGAGGCCACTGGTATAATAATTTGAAATCTGTATTAATAGGCAAAATGTATAATTTAAATAATTCACCAATTCATCAATTGCAAAGACAATGCGACAAAGTGGTATGTCATGGACACTGGTATAAGACAGATCTGGGCATGATGATACCTGATTCTCTTACTAGCTCATGAAATGTGAAATGCGACAAAACCTTAAAATTTTTGGAGCTTTAATATATATTTTGAATATATGTTTTCATCTGCCACAGCTGTCATAACGAAATACCACAGGTTGGGTGGCTTAAAAAAACAGGTATTTATTTTCTCAGAGTTCAGGAAGTTTGAAGTCTATGATCAAGGTGTCAGCTGATTCCATTCCTTGTGAGGGATCTCTGTCTTGCTTGGAGATTATCACCCTGCAGTGTCCTTATGTGGCATTTTCTCCATGTCATGCAAGACAGCTCTAATTTCTCTTCTTCCTTTTCAAAGATTTTATTAATTTATATTTAGAGAGAGGGTAAAAGAAGGAGAAAGAGAGGAACAGAAACATCAATGTGCAATGTTGCTTCTTGCACACCCCCTACCAGGGACTTGGCCCAAAACTCAGGCATGTGTCCTGCCTGGGGATGGAACCAGTGACCCTTTAGTCTGCAGGCCTATACTCAGTCCACTTAGCCACTCCAGCCAGGGCTAATATCTCTTCTTATAAAGACTCTGTAGGATTAGAGTCCCATTTTATGACCTCATTTATCCTTAGTTACTTTCTGGCAGCTCTCTTTCAAAATACAGTCACATTGAGGGTTAAGGCCTTAACACAAATTTTGGGAGAATACAATTCAATTCTAACAATCTTAAAAGAAATAAAAAGCAAGTGGACACATTCACAATTGCCCATTACTAACCCCCTGCTTTGCCCAGTCTAAACTTCAGCTAGGTTTAGGTTTTTCCTACAGACCCTGAACTCTGCTTGCCCCAGTCCTGAGAAAGTACAACAAAAGTGACGCACACCCCTGTCAGCTTCTCCTGGGATGGGCCCAAGGCATAGACATCCTGTTGCTCTCAGATCGCACTGGTCATTGCCAGTTTCCTCATCAAAGACTGTCTCTCCCTGCTGGTCCCTGCCTTACGCCATACAAGAGAAACTTTCTTCTCTTTGAATTTGAGATGCTCACAGATTTCTGAGATTAACTCTGTCTCCCTATTGCAATATGCAGTTTTTCTAATTAAGGTCTCTCTACATCCAAATTTGTCTTAATTCGACAAAGGGTAAAAATGTCTATCTTATTGACTTATTTTGATGATGCCTAAACCAGCTGGTATGGTGTTGACTACATTGTAGTGAATAATTATATGTTCTTGGGCATTTGACTTCCTTATCAAAGTCCATGTACTTAGTTCAATAATAATTTGAAATAGATATATTGCTCAATTTCTAATATTCTCTCAAACAATAGACAGACTTTGAGATTTCTATCTTAAGAGGTCACACTCCAAAGACTTCATGGAAAATTCTCATACTTATATTTGTAGTTGCATACCAATGTACTGAGTCAAATAACATCAAAATTTCCTAGGGCAACAAATACACATGTGGAATTCAAATGTACGATTTTTATTACTTTGACTTCTAAGGCCTGTCAAAAAATCTTTACCACATGCACAATGATGAATATGAAATGAATGAATAATATGTTCCCATAGTGTCACTACACTGTTTTTCTGTTTTACTTTCTTTCTTTCTCTTGTTTAAAGCTCCTGCTTTATCTTAGCAGAACTCGCTATACAGAAATAGGAAGGAGGAGGTAATGAACTCATATTTGTGAAGTGCTCACTGTTGATGTGCTCTCTGTCTGATACTTTAATTATGCCACATCGTTTACCTTGGAAACAACACTTCAGAGTAAGTGTTATCATCTCCATTTGCACATCTAGAAATTAAGGACCAGAGAAGTCAAGTTGTTTGCTCAGGGTTACGCAGCTGTTAAAAAGAAGATCAGGATTTAATGAGTTCTATTAATGTATCCAGTAAAGTGTCATCTCTTTACTATAACGTCCTGTATTCCTGGGAAGGAATAATTCATAATCCCAGCAGTCACAAATGAGCAGATTTATGCTGTAGGCAATGAAGACGTGAGACAGGAAAAAAAAAAAAAGAGGTTTCAGGAGACAGAAAACACTTGCCTTTTTATTATGATTATATGAAAGGTAGTTTTACACGGCTCAGAACAATTGATATTGCATTTCTATTAGTACAAATAACCACAAATAAAAGTTAAAAAGCTGAGAGAGCCTACTTCAAAATATTCATGATGCAGGCTCTATAATTAATCTCACAAAGAGACCCCTGTGTTACTTTTTAAAGCTAAAATGTGTGAAATCGAAATTCATATGTTAATATAATCAACACTAGATTAGGTAATTAGGACAAAGCTTTTATGTTGTTATGTTGACCATGAAGTGTTCACCATTTAAAAAAAATACTTAAAATTTGATATAAATAAAAGGGGAACAAAAACTTGAGCAAGAAAGAAGTCACAAATATTAATGAAATGAAATGAAACAAACATTTTACATAAAAATAATACTTAGAACATTCAAATATAAACCTAATATTTTTATAGAGTGATTCATTTCATTTTGTTGAATAGAAACACAGATTTTTGTCAATTATTCATTATATTTTTGATGTATAGTTCTTCATGAGGACATACTGTCCTTGATAAATAGGTTAAATTATACAAAAATGCTGAAAATTTTGCACAGTTTCCCTTTTGTACACAGCAGTATAACTGAAGGTGGGTGGAGCTTTTCCCTAATTATAGCTTTAGCCTACAAATATGTCACTAGATTCATTTATTTTAAAAATAGGAAAATAACAATGGTTTTCTGTTCTTCAAAAAAAAACATATCAAACTATGATTTATTTTATTCCTGAAAAATTAACATGTAAAATCTTGACTTATTTAAAAAGTAGGTTATAAAATATCTGGAAATAGATTAAACTGGAGTGCTTCACCTTTCTCTCAATATATACCGTATTTTGCTACATATAATGTGCTCCCATGTATAAAGCGTATCCATGTTCTTTTGCTCAAACTTTCTGGAAAAAAAACTTCTATTTTAATTTTTTTAATTCAATTATTTATTTATTCATATTTAGAGACAAAACCAATGATCACATTCCAGGGTATTATTTTTCATACAGATACTATTATCACTTTCTAGAGTTATACTTTTAATACATAAGTGCAGATAAAAGAATTAAAAACATTGACATGGATATGAAATTAGTACTACCCATGTATGATACTCATCATAATTTTTCCCTGAAAAAGTTTTAGAAAAGTGCACATTACACATGGTGAAATATGGTACCTAACTATCCTGAGCAGAATAAACGGTAACATGGATTCTCTTACAGTGCTGCGCATCATTTAAAGTCCAAGAATTTTCTCATATTCTAGTAAGGAACTTACCAAAATAATGAATACAATTTCAATGATCTTGTTTCCACCTCAGACTATTAAAAACTCCTAAGTTTTTACTGGATTTCACCTCTTAAAACAAGTGAAATAATAAAGATGCTATGGATGTAGAATTTTCTCCTGTATTTCTTTCTTTTTTCTTTAAGCCTTCTTCCTATAACAATTTTCTTTTTGCTTTCTCATTGCCCATCTCTTAATGGGGTAATATCAACAGCCTCTTCTGAGTGTGCCAGAAACTAAACCCTCCTCTGTAAGCCGCATCCCAAGCATCCTCTTCCTTCTGTACAATGCACCCATGTGGATCTCTGGCGGCTCAGTTCAAGCTTACTCTTGGAGTACAGCAAGAATGCTATCTGAAAGTCCAAGTGCACCAACATCAACTGAAAATAGAATAAGAGGATTTCAACTTTCCTTACTTGCACAGTAAGTAAGTAATGTAATGCCAATGAGCGTAAGTCTAAATAACATTCACATGCAGCACCCTACTTGACAGCAGAAAGAAACACAACAAATATTTTAGTACCTTGAAATGAATTCAACTTGTAACCTTAAGTTGTGCCTGTTTAAAATGGACAACAATGTGGTGATTGCTGGGGGGAGAGGGGTATAAGGGGACTAAATCATAATGGAAAAAAAATACAATAAAGATTAAATTAAAAAAAAAGAATCTCTATGACTCCATGGACTCAATGCAGACTTCTGCTGCCTAAAATCCCTTCAGTGAAAACATCGTCATTTATAAATAAATGCATGAATTTATGTAAAAAGACCAAATATTTTTTTATAAATAAATGATCAACTACTCCCTGCCCTAAAAAGTTCTTTCCCAAAGTGTATCATTTTTAATTTTCACCCAAGTCTGGCTGTGTCTGTACCAGTTTAATGAAAGTGAAGAGTTACTCATTGAATTTTATCTATGTCAAGGGAATCTAAGCATTTCAGTTTTAATGGGATTTTTCTCCCCCTGATAACTGAATGTTATTCCTCGAAACAAAACATTTCTTACCACCCCTGTGTCTGTTTGCAAAGAAACACAGAGATGATTATGAGTATATATGATACACAAGAGTTTTAAAGAAAATCATAAAATAGCTGCATCTTTTTGATAACCAGCATTATAGTGTAGGAAAAAAAAAACATTTTAAAACTTTCAAAAATAAGAGATAAAAAATGAAATAAATGAGAATAAGTTACCATGTTAAGATACTGACATTCACAGAGGAAAAAAAAATATTTTTTGTCCACTGATAAACATCACCAGACAGTTCTAACTGCACACTGGAAGTTATATATATATATCCAGGTCCATGGTATATGCTTATAGTCAGAAGCTATTCGCTGAACTGATAATCAGTGTTTAATGTTGATTTAAATCCATGCAAATTGGTTATATACTTTTAAAATGTGTTTACAAAAAGAAATTTGTGACTACTGTGTAATACATATAGTCAATGATTTGTAACAATGAGAACTAATTAACATAATACAGTACATACACGAAAATAAAACTTAAAAATCCCTGAGAAGATTTATGCAAGGCATCACTTTCTTCTTCTGTATTAATACTTTCTGCTTTACTTTTTAGTATTATGAAATATAAATTAATTAATTATAATTTTATGAAAATATTTAGGGAAAATTAATAATTTTTTAAAAAATATGTCATCTAAATTTACAAATCTATGCTTCAGAATAGACATACATGCTGCTATTGATATAATTTTTCTACATATTTGATACTTTTGAATAAATGAGCATAATAAAATGAATTTTCAGAGGTCAAGAACACTTCAGTATATGCCACTGACTTTTAAGTACTTAGATTGCCTTTAATTCAAGTTAATTAGTGGGTTATCAATGTTTCTTGATAGTTATACACATTAAAAATATTGTTGGGTACCAATATGTTTAATAAAGAATGAAACATTATTTTTGTATTTTCTGATTGCAACTTGTAAAGCCACCTCTTTACAACATAGCTACTATTTGAATAGAATACATTTAAATGTGGTTCCTTTAGATTTTAATAAATCAGTATAAATTCAGATGTTTGGTTTACTTGGATGAAAAAGTCACTAAATGATAAATTAGAGCATATGCAGGGAGTTTTGTGGCCAGAGCAGTAACTCATCTCACCTGTGGTGCATTTGTGGGTTTGTTAAAATAAACTTGGTAGATTTCTTTCACTGTCTGGCTTATTTCACTTAATAGAAGGCTCCCCAGATCTATCCGTGATCTCACGTATAAGTGGAACCTAATCAATGACACAAACAAGCAAGCAAGATATAACCAGATACATGAAATTAAGAACAAACTGATAGTGACCAGAGGGGTGGTGGGAGAGGATAATGGGAGGAAAAATGGGAAAAGGGGGAAGGGTTTTCAGGAACACGCATGAAGGACACATGGACAAAACCAAAGGGGGTAGGATCAAGGGTAGAAAGTGGGGGTGGCTGGGGTAGGGGGAGTTGGGGGGGGAAATGGGGTCAACTGTAATTGAACACCAATTAAAAATAAATAAATCTAAAAAAGATAAACTTGGTAGAATGAGTTAATAAATATCAAACTTAAAACACTACGCTAAGAACACAGATCACATTTTCTTTTAAGAGATTTTAAATACAGGAAAGGACGTTCTAGAAGGAGTCGAAAGAATGTTGGATGCTGACCAGTGATAGGAAACACACAAAAGCTGCATGCTGTATTAATAAAGAACAGTTTTGAAACATATTTTTTCACTTTTGAATAGTGTTCTGGGCTACTGTCCTCCAGGCTAAAGCAGGTCCGGCCCCACACCTTCTGGCTTGGTGAGCAGAGAGCAGGGAGAATTACAGGTGGCACTTGCCACTTTGGCAGTGAACATCCTGCAAAACTGGTACAGTTTAAATCCATGCGTCCCAGTGCTAATGTTCAAATCCTGATTCCACCTTTTATTGGCTTACTTTGGGCAACTTAGCCAACTCTCTACACATCAACTTCCTTGTATGTAAACAGGGATAATGAAAATAGCTCTGACATAGGGTTGTCTGAGAAAAAATAAAAATAAGTGTCTAACACATAGTGGTGCTGAATTAATGTTATTATTTTGTTCTGTATAATAATGTCAACTCTGATGATGTTTGTAGGGGATTATAAGATGCAGTGATAATATGTGGTGTATTCTAAAGTAATGGGTAAAAATGATGTAAATATTATCCATTAATTGGCAGATGTGGAAAGACATGGAATAAACATTTTGTTGTTTAAAGTTAAGGAGAACTTGAAGCCTCTTTAAGTCTCACCACTGCAGCAAGGATTGGAGGGTGGGTTCTGCTTTCCTGACAGGGAAACAATGATCTCTCTAGAGTTTATCTCTAGATAAGCATTTGGGCAATAAAATCTCACTCATACACATATAGCTCCACAAACTAAATTAGCGATTATCATAACGTGAGGACTTAAACTCTGTAACCCTGGAGGTTAATCAATGGCAGAACAACTAGCAGATCAAAATAGGCTTTCTTGCAGAGGCCAAAGAGATAAGAGAATTTGAAAGTTATAACTTTTCCCTGGCTGGGTAGCTCAGTTGGTTGGAACATTGTACTTATAGGCCAAGTTTGAAGGTTCCTGACTGGTTGAGGCACATGCAAGAAGCAACCGATGAATGAATGCCTAAATGGATGGAACAGCAAATCAATGTTTCTGTCTCTCAAAGTCAATGAATAATAATAAACAAACAAACAAACAAATAAAAGCTGTATTTGACAGGCAGAACTAAGGTGACCAGGCATCCCAGGTTGCCTGGGGATGAAGGGATCACCTCAATGTGGGACTTTTGGTGCCAAATCGTGAAAGTCTTGGGGGAACCAGGACAAGTTGGTCACTGTGGGTGGAAGAGCATCATGCAGGCTCTGGAGTCTGGATTTAAATTCTGATACTGCCACTTTCTAGCTGTGTAACCTTGGACATGTCACCGACACTCTCTGGGCCTCAGTTTTCTCATATGTAGAATAGAGATAATTAAAGGGCATACACAGTATTGTTGTGAAAATAAATGAGTTACTTAATATGAACAGCTCAGGACAGTACCTATCACATCATCTCTGTGTGGTATATGTCATTTACTACTAATTCAAAGTTGTGAAACATCAAAGCATAATCCAAGTGTACAATAAAAAAGAAAGCTATAACTTTATTTTTAAATTAATTCAAACTAAGAATATGCTGCTTTTAAACATATGTGGATTTAGTGGTCATCTTGACACAGCAATCAGGAGGTTAAAGAGTTTCAGTTTCTAAAAGTTGCCGAAGGAGTTTTGTGATGTGTAGGTGGGAAACAGGTTATGCTCCAGATGGAGCATAGTTAAGTTTCTTGGATGTGTTACAATTACGGTGACACTATCGAAAGAGAAATTTTCAGTGCTCTGGAAGGCATGTATAAAATCATCAGGGATTTTGTGCTCTCAAAATGATAACTAGTGGAAGTATTTAATTTTTAATAATAAGTATGGAGCTAGTTATTCAATTATAACGTATAATTATTCTAAAATTGAGAAAAGGGTATACACTGCAATTAGGACTTCTTCCCAAGAGAACCAATTTACATGAGTAAACCAGAATAATAAAACAGGAAAAATCATACATTACATACTCTCTGGAATTTAAGGAATCAAGAACTCAAGAAAAAACTCATATTTGCTTTAAAAAAATATTGGCTTCTTAATTATTATTTCTACTACAAGCTGTAAATTAGTTTTTCCTGCAGGTATAATTAAATAAATTGGAAAAGGGGATTAATTATTCAGTTATTTATTCACATACATCTTTAGCAACATTTCTAAGGCTTAGTTGTGATTTTCTTTTTAACACGAAGAACATTTCATTCAATATAAGAAAAAATAGATTTTTCTCTTTTTCAATAATTTCAGTACTCATATTTTATTTAAAGAAATCACAAAACCAGTAACAATATTACAAAATAAGCATTAAGTAAATTCATTGATCATTCCTTTCTTCTGCTCCCTATTATTTACCATTTGAGTGTGCACCTCAAGTTTCCGCATGACCACTTCCACTCCCTCGTCGTGCAATCACACATTTAACAACGTTCACTGAGCATCAAGTAGAGGTCAATTATTGTGCTAGAATAAGCATTAAACATTTCCTCTTTGAGCTTGGATTCATGAACATTTTAAACAAATGTTGCTTTAATATTCTAAACATAAAAATAAAAGTTGTTAATGTGAATTTTCTAGTGAAAAGACATAAACAGGTGACATAAAGCTTAAGTTGTATTGCAAATAAAGGATTAACATAGATTATACTGTATTTTTGTACCCACACTGGACAAACTTTTGGACAAACTTTCAGGAAAAAAATATTGAGTTTCAATTTTTAAATTCAATTTTTAATTTATTTATATTTAGGCACTTGTTTTTTGTATTATAAAGAAATTGTGGTACTTATGTTTGAACATATTATGGTACAAGGCATTTTCTATAAAAAAATAATTACAAAGCACAAGGACAGATACAAAGTATTTCAGGTACTACTCATATAAAATGCATATCATTATATTCCCTCAAAAACTGGGGCAAAAATATTCACACTATACATGGCAAAATATGGCAATTATTAATTTAGTCATATTTGAAAATCATACAGCCTATTATAAAAAATATTGAAAATTTTAGAAGTTCTTTTTACTTTAGAATTTTTTTTTAAAGCAACTTTGTATGGCTTGTGGAATAGGTAAGCAATTTAGCGAAATAGAGTTCTATTGCTATAAATTCTGCTCTGGGCTAATACTGTCCCAAATCATGGTATCATACACTCACAAGAACTTTCATGGATTAAAATGATTAATTATGAATAGAATAGCACCTGGCATACATAACAGATTTGTTTCACTGTATTAAAAATTTAGATGTGCATTATCTATCTACCTACCTGTTGGTCAAGAATGAACTTTCAGAGCCTGAGAACTTGGAAACAATATGGAATGACCAGGTAAAAAGACCAGACAGGATGAAAAAATCAAATATCCTTATCTCTGCAGATTTGCTAGCCATCTCTTTAGATTATATTATTTTTAACTGCTAATGCCACATACCATGTGTTAGACTTTGGAAAAAAAGTTTACTTAATTCTGCTAACTCAAAGAACTATGGCTTTTCAAACAATAACATTAAATGGATAATCTATTTATGTGTGATCATGCATGAGGATGAAAATATACAATATGTGTAAGTATGTATCAATTCTGTCTGGAAAAGTCCAGCTATTGTTAATATAATGAGAATGGTTTGAGTGACAGTGATGTAACCTGGCAGCCAAGGAGAATGGGCTGGAATACGAATGTGTGAATAATGATGACTTCACTACACTAGTCAGGGGGGCGGTAGACACCTTTGAGTGAGCATGTGTGCTCTTGGCCATCACACTCAAAATGATTGAGTGTATAGAGCAATGAATCTGTATCAGATTTTGCATTAAGCTTGAACATTCCTCCATGGAAACTATTTGGATGATTCAGAAGGTCACAGCTACAGGCAACTGGTGATTGGCAGCTTCATCACAATAATGCATCTGCACATCAAGTCTCCTGAAGTTTTTTTGGCAAAACATCAAATCCCGCAGGTGACCCAGCCACCCTCACAGCCCAGATTTGGCACCCTGTGACTTCTGGCTTTTCCCAAAACGAAATCACCTTTGGAAAGGAAGAGATTTCAGAACTTCGATGAAATTCAGGAAAAGACAATGGAGAAGCAGATGGTTATTGGGAGAACCATATGAGGTCCCAAGGTGCCTATTTTGAAGGGAACTGAAGAGTCATTATCCTATGTACAGTGTTTCATGTATCTTGTATTTTTTCAATAAATATCACTATTTTTCTTATTACATGGATGGATACCGCCTGGACACACACATATATTCACAATTTCAATATCCTTTCATCTACCTCAGGATACTTTGATTGTTTCTATATCTTGGTTGGTGTGAATAATACTGTAATAAACATAGGAGAGCAACTATCTCTTTGAGACAGTGATTTTATATCCTTTGGATATATACCCCAAAATGGGATTGCTGGATTATATGGTAGTTCTATTTTTAATTTCTTGAAGAACCACTGTATTGTTTTCTATAATGGAAAACATAAATTTCCATAATGTGGTATTTTCCAAATTTACATTCCCACCAAGACTTTATAAAACTTCCTTTGTTCCACATCCTTGATAGTGCTTAATATATTTTTGTGTCTGATAACAGTCATCCTAATAGGTGTAACATGATGTCTCATTGTAGTTTTGCTTTTATTTCCCTTGTGACTAATGATAAGCATCTTTTCCTATATGAGTTGGCCTATGTGGTTTTTTTTTTTTTGGAAAATATGCATTTAAGTCTGTCACCCATTTTTTATTTGATTATTTGTTTTCTTGCTACTGAGTTGTGTACATTTTAAAATATATTTTAGATATTAACTCATTATTAAATATATGGTTTGGAAATATTTTCTTTTACTCTATGGTTGCTTTTTCAGTTTGTTGATTTTTTTTTGTTTTGCTGTGCCGAAACTTTTTAGCTTAATTTAGTCCTACTTGTTTATTTTTGCTTTTGTTACCTGTCTGTGCTTTTGGTGGCAGATCCAAAAATCGTTGCCAAGACCAATGTCAAGGAGTTTTCTGCCTAAGTTTTCTCCTAGGAGTTTCAGTTTTAGGTCTTACATGTAGGTCTTTAATTCATTTTGAGTTGATTTATTTGAATGCTGTAATATAAAGGTCCATTTTCATACCTTTGCATGTAGCTATCCAGTTTTCTCTATACCATTTATTGATGAAACTATCCTTTTTCCAGTTTTGTATTCTTGGCAATTTTCTTGAAAATTTGTTGAACATATATGTATGGGTTCATTCCTTGGCCGGCTGTTCATTCCGTTGATCCCTGTTTCTTTTTATGCTAGTAGCATATTGTTTCAATCACTACAGTTTTGTAACATAGCTTGAAATCAGGAAATGTGGCATCCCAGCTTTGTACTTCTTGCTCAACTTAAAGATTGCTTTAACTATTGGAGTCTTTTGTGGTAGGATTAACCTTCTAAGAACACAATGACTTCTAAACCTCAATAATAAGGGGGGTGGGAGGATTTGAATGGGAGTAAGGGGGTGAAAACTGTACTTGAACATTCATTTAAATTAAAAAAAATAAAATAAAATAAAATAATTAAATTATTTTATTTTAAAATATTGAACTTCTACAGATAAATAATATTTGACCTCCAGTGTTGCTTTTTTCTAAAATACCAGAAGAAATCCTAGACCAGGTACACATTTTTAAAAATCCATAGTTTAAAAATTCTGCCCTGGCTGGTGTAGCTCAGTGGATTGAGCATGGGCTGTGAACCAAAGCATCGCAGGTTCGATTCCCATTCAGGGCACATGCCTACCTTGCAGGCCAAGGCCCCCAGCAACCACACATTGATCTTTCTCTCTCTCTCTTTCTCCCTCCCTTCCCTCTCTAAAATTAAACAAAAATAAAATCTTTAAAAAAAAATTCTTCTGTAGACACACTGGCTGAGTGCTGGCCTGAGAACCAAAGGGTCACTGGATCAATTCCCAGTCAGGGCACATGCCTGGGTTGTGGGCCAGGTTCCCAGTGAGGGGCACTGGAGAGGCAACCACACATTGATGCTTCTCTCCTTCTCTTTCTCCCTCCTTTCCCCTTTCTAAAAATAAATAAATAAAATCTTTAAAAATTAAAAATAAAATTTCTTCTGTAAGCAAATTACATTATTGTACCTGCCAGGAAGCCTGGCATTAGTATATTGATGAGACCTGGTTTTCTGCTTTTCCCCTGAACCCCTGTAATGAGGGGTTTTATGAAAATTTTCATATGTGTTTATCAGGACTAGAAACCTAAAATTTTATTTTTCTCTAGAATTTTTGCCTTGCTTTCATTTCTAGATTATGCTGGCCCCATGAAGTAATCAGGGTTTGTTTTCTTCATTCTTTATTTTATTTACTTAGTTCACTATTTTAAACCTCATCCTACGATTTTTTTGTTGATTATAGACAGAGAGAAAGGGAGAGAGACAGAGGGACAGAGAGGAAAACATTAATGTGAGAGAAAGACATTGATCAGTAGCTTCCCCCATGAGTGTCCAGTGGGGGATGGACACACAATCTGTGTATGCACCGTGACCTGGGATAGAAACTGCAACTTTTCGGTGTACAGGACGATGCTCTAACCAACTGACTCACCTGGCCAGGGCTCTTCATTTTTCATTTTTGAAGTCTTGGTATAAAATTGGCTTTAGTTTTAGTTTTTTTTTTTAACTTCTAATAGAATTAACAATAAACCTATCTAGGCCCCAAGAGCTCCTCATAGAGAGATTATATCTTTAACATTACAGGTAATCCAGTATAGACCTGGATTCTGTTATCTTCCTCTGAAAAATGCCATTGAGATAAACTGGCTAACCTCGGTCTAAATTCTATTTCTCCTGTGGTGGTCAGCAGCTCAATTTTCAGCTCTGTTTCAGTCTTGCAGCCACTGCTCTCCTTTCAGGATCCTCAAAGCATGTATACAGCTCAGACAAGAATGTGGGCAGAGTTCATGCAAATTTGTATCTTCTCCTCAATAGGTCTTTCTTTATGGAATTTTCCATCTCACTTTCCAGCCAGTTCTGTAAACCACAAACATCACCCTTTGGCTCCTCCAGTCAGTGAGATCACAGTTTTCTGATAGCTTTTCAACTTTCTTGGACAGGCCCACTAGAGAGCACCCTCGGGCAAAAAAGCACATCATAGCAAACTGCAACTGGTTTCTTACGCTTTTCCAAAATTAGACTACAAATTCTTGTTTGCTATGGTCATGTCCTCAGTGCATTCAGAAAGTTGTATTATTAAAAATATCTTATCCAGGGGTATTCATTTTTATCTTCAGGTGGTAAGCCTGTTACAATTTATTCTGCCATTACCATAAACAGCATTTCCTTCTATGAAACATTTGGAAAAGCATCATCGTTCTGGACATCACCTATGAGCTGCTGAGGGTTAGCATTCTGTATTGCTCCAAATTCTACAGTTTATTGTAGTCATCAGTCTGGATTGTACATTTTTCTGTATTAACCCAGAAAGCTCCATAATATTTTTAATAAATCTTTGAAGTTATCAAGAAAAGCTTAATAGATATAAAATTTTTACCGTTTTATGTTTGGAATTCTAATAAGCAATACTCTTCTATAATTTTTAAAGCTATGATTTGAGGTTAAAAAAAGAATAAAGACTCTTTAAACATACAGAGGGGAGATTTGAGGCTGTAATTGTCACTGCATTAATAATTTGTATCAGTCTCCAGGACTTCCGACTGCCAGGAATACTCCCTGGGTTGTGCCATTACTATGTTGAAGGATACTGTTAGAAATGATGTTTTCCCAGTCCATTAAAATTCAGTTGCATATTTGCCTTGGTTCTTGCTCAAACAAAGCATTTAGGAGACAGGAAAGGAAATTTCCAAAACCAAACAAAAACTGCTCAAGAAGCAAGATTTTTATGTTGAAAGAGCAATTCCAAACTCACTTTAGTCTGATTATTTGTAACACAGAACCGTTTCAGGAAAGCGTAACCTGGTTTGAGACTGCTAGAGCTCACACTTAAGGAGGCAAAGAATCAAAATATAATTTAGCATCCATTAAATCTGTCTGAAAATGAAGTTATCAAAGACATTTATTACATAAGATTTTTAACATCATTATTCTTAAATCGAATGTAATAAAATTAGAATGATTTTTTTTAGAATAATTGGGAACTATGTAAAAGTAGCTACTTTTCATAAGGATGATTTTTTTAAAAAGTCATAAGATATCATCCAACATTAAGAGTCTCAGTAAATTGCGCCTTTCTGCCACCGTGCAATGTATCCCTATAGTACAGATATACTAAGGTTGTAATAACAGGTCTGTGAAACAGTAATTGAAGAACCAGGCAAGATTAAAGTTTGATTAAAAAAACATATCCCTGCTTAACTAAAAACCTATTTTAAAGCTTAAAACTTTTCTACAATAAAAATGAAAAGTACAGAATTTAGCACAACAACAACAAAAGGTTTTTAATCACTAACAAACATGGAAACGAAATCTAAGAGTATGAATGAAGAAATCTCTAATTTCAATATGATAAATACCTAGTAACATGACATTATGAAAAGAAGCAATGACATGAATAATTTATATTGTCTCATTCTCGTTGCATAAAATATTTGTCTTTATAATACATATTTTGATTATTAGCCATCAGTATTCTCATTTATAAACTAGAGATAGTAATAGTAATATATATCACCTCATAGCACTGGAGTAATATTAAATGTAATAATGTACATATTTAAGTGGGTACTGGGCACATGGTAAGATTTCCAAAAAGGTCATAACTAACTGACATTATAACTAGTTTTTATCTTATTGTTATTATTATTATTTTTGTTTTATATTAGATGTTGAGCAGGAATTCTCAATCATTTAAAAAAATCTCAGTGATCTGAAGACTAGAATCACAAAAAAAAAACTACAAATTAAAATTTAATTTTCTTTCTAAACTTCAAATTATTTATAAACACTGTTATCTGTGTGCTTATGATAAAGATTGGTCTACACTAAGTGTCTCCCCTAGAGGTTGTTGTCCTTTATTCCCTCTGGCTTTACAGCATGGAGTATAAACAGGGTAAATAAAGGTTTGTTTGCGGAAGGCTCCAGTTTGTGCTGCTTTGAAAAGTAAAGCAACTAAAGGATTCTTTCATTAGAAGTTTATCTATAATCCATGCAATCATGGTGAAAAGAATTTAAAAATATTTTCCCTTTAAGTTTTAATAATATCCTGAATCAAAATTCAGATTTTTAAAAGTATAACTTATTTCATTTTTAGATTATTAAGTGCATGCTTTGAGTAAACAAAATTTAAGTAAATAAGAAATACACATTTTAATTGAATCTTCACATTGCAACAAGTAATAATAATGTTGCATCAGCACATGAGAAAATCATGAGAAAAGTACTCGCAGCTTAAAATGACAGAGCCACTATGACCCATTCTGACTCATTACATAAGAGAACATACTGAAGTATAACTATTTGTAAAGTACAATTAAAATTTACTATTAATTGTGTTGCAAAAAATGTACCAATAATTGTGCTGCAGATATACATTGAAATTTACATGAACAAATTTGGATTATAATTGAGTTAATGTTACTGCATTACATAGGAAAATATCTTAACCTTTGGGGATGTTTGTTTTTCATTTTTTAAATTATATAACTGAAATGATATGAAATTGAAGATGAATTCCCCACAGAAGAAAGCAGATAACCTGTAAGAGCACGTTGATTTTATTACCTATGCTGTGTGTGTAGATGCTTCTGATAATGGCCACAGATAAGTGTGATTCAGTGACCTTGTTCCAAGTTGATGATTTAGGGTAATCAGACAATAACAATATTTAGGTTTTGTATTTAATACCAATGATGAGCTAAAGAATAAAAATGTGCAAACCTACAGACTAAATTGGCCTATTGTTTTCATTTGAAATTATACTATACTCTTTGATGACTTACCAACATTCCTGTAATGCAAAACATAGTATGTTAAAGGATTGGGCTTTCATTTTGATAGACTCTGATTTACAACCTGATCTTAAATTACCATTTAAATTCTTACAATATTTTAAAACCCTTATAAGTCCCAGTTTCCTCATTTCAAAAATTGTGATAACATTACTCATAAAACTAGTTTTTTTTATTTTTGTGTGTGTGAATGTGAGATTATGAGTGTTAAAAATAATCTGTCCCTAACATAGAGGAAGAGTTCAATAAATTTTAACCACTAGGCTGTGATCAATCCACTATCACGATCACGGTCATGATTACCATCACCATTTAGTGAAGACAATACTCATGTCTAGTGTGTCTTCTTAGCAATCAAAGGAAGGAAGATATTTCTCCAGTTGAAATATTAGCTATTCTTGAGAAACTATATTAAACTAATAAAGTATAAAAATATTTCATCAAGTTTATCTAAACTCTTCACTTATCACTCCAAATGAGTGTATCTGTTGCTCATTATCCCTTATTTCAAGAAGTCAGGACTAATAGCTCTCTTCAGAATCCCCAGTGATAATTGTTTTTGAGAATATTTGAGATACTCTGGTATATATATAAAGCACATCTATATATCTACATCTATACTTCCAATGTCCATATCCACCTTTTTATTACAATTTGTTATCTATCTCTCTTCCTATCTTGAAAATAGTGTGGTCATATCACCCCTCAAGATTGTAAGCTCTTTGAGAAAAGAAACTCATTTTTCTAAAACCACAGTTTCTAGCACAAAGGTCTTGTGAATAGTATTTACTCAGTGTTTCCTAAAGTAAATTGGAATAAAGTAACTCCTTAACTTTATAAAATTAACAAAGAACTCATACATGTGAAAAGAACACTTTGTATTTATGGAGAAAAAGAGCCAAAATATGTTGATAAGCAGAAGTTTATAATCACACGGCATATTTATGAACAGGCAAAAGAAAACTTTGATTATTTATCTTTTTGGTTATATCTTATAAAATATAATTATTATAAAATGTTGGGAAATTATTTCAAATTTTGGGGGCCCAAGATATATGTGTCAGTCATGCTGTAAGAGGAGGCAAACTGGAACCAAATCAAACTTATGACAACTATCTTAATGCCAGTGCAAATGTCGTGGCCGCAGCACAATACTTGACTGACACTGTGCGGGGCAAAAAAAGGCCCCAGAAGATTCACAGGCAACACTTTCACTGTCTGACTGCCGTTCCCATCATGCCTTTGATTAGTAGAAGTTCCTCAGGGAGAAACATGTAGAACTCTGTGACAAGATGATTTTCTCTGTGGGAAAAGGAGAAAACTCTAAAACTTATTAGATTTTATGTATTTCATATTATTTTTATTTCTAGTTGAGCTTTATATACAAAGGAAAAATTACTCAGTCAATGAACATTTGAAGTTTTACCTTTCTTTTGAATTCCTCTTAACAATTATTAACACATTTAAGATATGGCATATTTCTTAAAGATAGAAATGTTTGTGTATGTCTTTGTTTCTTTAATTAATAAATGTCCTATAAAACTATTAGAGGACTTTTTACAGTGCTGGATAATTATTTAAATGTTTTCTTCATTTTTTTTTTTAATATAGCAATTTGGCAACAGCATACAGGAAAACAACAAACAGATTCTCACCTTAAAGACTTATTCTTTACACATTAATACAAAACATTACTTGGGGGGGTTCCACCATTTCAATATTCAGATCCCTCATTTTATTCAGTTAGTTAGTTTAAACAAGACTGACTGTAGCAGGGGGCAAACCATGGGGAAATATCAGAATTCTTAGAATGAAAACATGTTTGAATATTATGGGTCAAAATCACAAGCATTTTATTTATAGTCATCTATAATGACTATAAAGTTATATTCTTAAAATATTTTAAATAACTTCTATGGAGTTAGGTTTTTACTAATAAAGTTTAACTTTATTATAAAAAATAATTTTAGAGAGTCCCTTGACAAGTTTGACACATTATTTTAAAATATTAAAGAATCAATTTTAAATTTTTTCTTGTCCAAGTTGGATAAAACATCATGTTTTAAAATGCTAAAGAAGAACTTCCCCAGGGAGGGACATCAGAAATTATTTCCTTCCAGCTGTACACTCAACATACAACTTTGATCTGGACCTGGGTGCAACCCATCTCTGGCTTCCTCATCACTGTGCTTCCTGCTGGCTAAAGGGATAACAACCAACATCAATCATAAATCACACAAAAATATAATTAAAATCTATGATAAATGTCCTGTATTAATAATAAGAGTCTGTGTAAAAAGTGTAGCTAGGTTTCTGTTCCAGCAGGTCTAAAGTATTAAGAAAATATAGGTTTATCTAAAATCGGAAGAACTAGTTATGCTGAGGGAACAGCATATACAACTGTGCTGAAGACAGTGTGGATAAGTTTCACTTAAGTAACTGAAGCAAAAATTGGCTCATAAAGTGCCTTGCAATCCATGTAAAAGATGGTATATATTAAAAAGTGGGAGACAGTATTTTAATTGTGGGTGTGTGTGCAAATTTAAAATTTCCCTGTGTCAGGTGTCATGAATTGTGCTGCCAGTTAGGAGGCAAATCCAGACAAGGGATGATGGTAGACTAGGTTAGGGTAGTGACAATAGGAAAAGTAACTTTGGTTTCAACTGAGAAGGAAAAAAAAACACCCTGGAAAGACTGCATCTCCTTGCAAATAGTACATTTGTTATAATATACTTTAATAGGGCAAATGATGATTAAAAGATTTATGGAGATAGTAAGAAGCATGGAAATTCATGTATGCACATGGAGTGAGGGAGATGGAAATATATGAGGTCTGTCCAGAAGGTATCCAGTCCTGTAATATGAAAAATAGAGATATTACTGAAGAAGATAGAAGACACAAGAAAAATTATATATAAGACAATCATACTTCAGACCCCTTCAAAATAGACACCTTGGGACCTCACTCAGTTCTAATCTCTATTAGCTGCCCTGTTGTAATTTGCTGAATCTAATCAATGGTCTGAAATATCTTCCCTTTCAAAGATGATTTTAGTTTTGGGAGAAGCCAGAAGTCACAGGGTGCCAACTCTGGGATGTCGGAGGGCTGAATCACCTGGGTGTTTTGATGTTTCTCCAAAAAACTCTGCAGGAGACACGAGGTATGAGCCAGTGTGCTGTTGTGATGAAGGTGTCAATCACCAGTTGCCCATAGTTGCAGCCTTCTGGATCATCCGAATAGTTTCTGCAGAGGAATATTCAAGCCTAACACAAAATTTGAAGCAAATTCATTGCTCTACTCACTCAGTCATTTTTAATGTGATGGCCATACAGTATACATGTCCACTCAAGGGCATCTACTGCCCTCATTGGCCAGTACAGTGAAGTTGTCATTGTTCATGCATGCACATTCCAGTTCACTCTCCTTCACTGCCAGGTTACATTATGTCACACAAACTGTTCTCATTATATTAACAATGGCTGGAATTTTCTGGACAGAACTCGTATATCCTGAGACTATCTCCATTCATTTTGGACAGCAGGAAGGTGAGGATAGTAAATAGTTTCTTTGATTTAGTTTATTTTAGTACCTGTGACCCATTGGCTCAGGAACCTTTGTGGAGTCATTTGGTAATTTCTCTGAATATCTATTAAATTCCATTTAAGAAAACAAATAAAGTGATTAACATTCTCCCCAATTTCTATGTATGCTAGTGTGGCAGACTGATAGCAAAAGTGGCCCCAGTTCTTCACCCATCCACCAGCCAACCCCATTAGCTACTCTCTTTGGAATATAATTTTTTAGTTTTTCACATCAAATGATGCATTCCTTTTCTTGGAATCTGCACTGGACTAGTAACTTGGTTTACATTATAGATCATCAGGAAATGGTGCTGGGCTAGTTCCAAGACTCACCATTAGGAGGACTTGCATGATTCTATCTCTCTCATTCTTCTGCTTTCATGCTGAGACCAAGCCTGGCTATCTTGCCCAAGGAGATGTAACAAGCAGAGACAAGCAGATCAGTTTTTCCTTGTGAAGGCTCAAACATGAGAGGACCCACTCAAGATCAGGAGGGCAGAACAACTATTGGAGAGCTGACCACAGGGGTGTGAATGGCCTCCACTGAACCTAGCTCAGTCAGCAGAACTGTCCAGCTGAGATACAGTCTCATGGGGAAAAATAATTGTGGTTGTTTGCTATGGAAGTCTTGTGATTGATTATTACACAGCATTGTTGTGCCCATATCACTGAGATGGCAATGATACCAAGTAATTCCCAAATAAGGGATTTATGAGTACATTATGCCTTTAACTGAAAAGTCTATGCTGCCATTTTTATTTCCAAAAACAGATTCTAGAAAGATGGGTATAGAGCAGGTAATCCAAAAATTAGTGACCAATTTTTTGATATGACAACAGAAACACCTCAAATTCTCTCCCAATTTCAAGGATTAAAATGATTCACTTAATACTATGAGCATTTAGGTTTCATAATACCTAGAATAGGCTTCTGAAAATGTTTACTGAAAGAATAAATTAATGAATAAATACATAGATTTACATATATTACCCATATTATAGTTACTTGCACACATCACTATATTCCCTATTTATAATAAATATTCAGAAATTATCTTGAAATACATAACTGAAGTAATAAAAATTGGTATACATTTATTCAATTGTGTTCTCCCCAAATTCATATTTTGAAGCCTTAATCTCTAGTGTGATTGTATTTGGAAATCAGGCTTCCAGGAGATAATTAAGATTAAAATAAGGTCATAGGGCTGGGTTACTAATCTGACAGGATTGGTGATTTGTAAGAAGAGACAGAGGTCTCCTTTTCTCCATGTACACATACCAAGCAAGAACCACGTGAGGAATCAAGAAGAAGGTGACACTCTACAAGCTAGGAAGGGAAGGCTTACCTAAAACCAAACATGTTGCATCCTTGATCTGAGACTTTCCAGCCTTCAGAACTGTGAAAAAATAAGTGCCTGCTGTTTAAGCCTTCCAATCCATGGTATTTTGTTATAGCAGCCAGAGCAGACTCAGCATGAAAAGAACAAAAGAAAAAAATGATCTGACTCATCAAATTCACACTGATTATAATATGGTGTTGAAAGCTGTATAGCACTAATAAGGATCTTGTGAATAGAAGTAAAATGTGTCTTGGAAAAATAAACTAGGTACTTTTTAGATGACTGTGAAAAAAAGAAGACTGAAAATGTAGAATTTTATTTACTTGTTTCCCTAAATGGCTATCCTTTACCCTGCCTTCAGAATTACAATGGCATCACAATCAGATCTTATTTCAGGACAACTGAAGAAGGCAGGATGGAGATAGACTGCTAGGTGAAAAATGAACAGTTTAACATATGGAAAAGTAAACAGTTTTTGGTCCCCTCATGCTGCTTGTAGATACCTCCCTTAACTGTATTTTGTGTCAATTTAATTCACTCTGTTATTTTTTGTTCTCATTTTTACTAGTCTTTTTCGTGTGTGTGTGCTGATAATTCTGCTCATTGTTCTACATATAAGATTTTGTACGAATAAGTTTCAAGTTTATGGATACTGAAAGCAATCAGCAAGTTGTGTGGCATAAAACAGTTATTCAATATGTAGTGGTCTCACCTCTATTCTCCAACATATTTGGTGTATATCTTTAAAAAACAATATTCTATGAAATAGTCACTACTTAGAGAAAGCAATAAACAAGCAAAAGTAACGTATAGAGTTGGAAAAGCAGGAATAGTTTTAGGTATTGAGTTAAGAGCCAATGACATTGTGGTCAGACAGCTGTTAGGTGCGGAAGGAAGCAAAAGCAAAATAATGTGGGATTTAGAGTCCCAGAAGCAAGTATGTTAAAGACTGCAAAAGAAATAGTGCAAAACATTACCTTGGGTTAAGGTCATATCGACCTACTGATGACTGTTAGATGGCAGTAATATCGCCCTGCAAAAAACTAAAAACACTTATATTGATTGAATATGGAGCAACAGAATTAAATTTACTAACTTGGATATACAACACATCTCTCCAAAATAGTACTTTTGTTCAAATATATACATATTAAAACTTGCCTCTTGTTTGATTTATTTCATTTTAAAAATTATGAAATCACATTTAAAACATTTTACTTGTTTTTACTTAAAAATACAGACATCCTTTCAAATTGATATATATATGCACACAATATACATTACATTTGTCATCTTTTAATAGTTTACAGTTTCTATCAATCCATATTCAACCATTTTTCTCTACTTGGTTACCAATGTTGTTACAGAATTTTTCTATTATAATTGTAGTCATGCTTATCTCTCTCAATTATTGATACTTTCATATCTGTAGAGAAATTTCACAGAAGAAAAATGTTGGTTTCAAAAATACATATATTTAAATTTTAATAAATTTTGCCAGATTACTTCATAAAGTTTTTATAATTTACAGTACCACCAATAATGCATAAGAATATTTATTCCTTTATACTTTTCAGTGAAATGGTAAAAATGACATTTCATCACTAGTTTAATCTGTATTTTCCTGATTTGTAGTAATGTGAGACATCTTACAGCACGTTAATGGTCTTTTTGTGCTTTCTATTCCATGAATAGTTTGTTCATAACCTTTATTATTTTTAATTGAGTTGTTTTACTATTAATTTATAGGTGATTTTGCATTAACTTAAAATGCATCATTCTTTGCATTTCTATATAATATACATTAATAATATTTTTCCAGTGACCTATTATTTGTGTTCAGTACTTCTTATTTTGTCTTTTACGAAATAAACACTTTCATTTTAATGCAGTCAGTTGTTTTAGTTTTTTCTTTGTATATTTTTGGTTATATGTCTTGCTTACCTAGAACAATAATCTAGGATTTGTTGATTTATGATTGTTTATATTTCTATCAAAAACTAGAAAGAACCAGAGGTACTATCCCTTTGCCATCTTAAGATGGTAGCTAAACGTTTAGATTTTTTTTTTTTTTTTTACTTCATATGCGTGAGCTTCGAGTTTTAGAAACAGGAGATGAAGCTGCCTACTGCTCAGGAATGAACCTCATTCAAATCTTATTATGGACCAACCAGAAAGAAAATATTATGTGATAACATCATGTTAAATACAACACTATCTTACTGGATGGAGTGTAAGAAATTCTTAACAGTGTGTTGATTGCAGAGGGGGAAGGAGTAGAGGGAGGTGGAAGAGGGTGTACATGGTAATGGAAAAATACAATAAAACGGGAGAAGAAAGTAAGGGCAACATTGCTTTATCTGAGGGCCACATGAGGATCTGAACAGTCTTTAGGAGCTGAGAGTGACCCCAGCTGGCAGCAATAAAGTAAGGGCCCTATTTCTGCAGTTGCAAGAACAAGAACTATCATTTTATTCTGTGGAACATCTTTTTATAGTCAAGTTTAGAAAACCTAATAAACTCAACCAGATGATGTTTGTAACTGCCAATAGATTGATGAAATGCCTGGATGCCCTATAGCTGCTGTTTATTTGTTTTAAGTGCTGATATACTGATGTATCCCTTAGCCTGTTCTGTTCTTCTTTCCTTCACAATCTATCCCACTAGGCACACAGGGCTCCACTTCTTCCTGAAGCTTTTAGTTGTTCTTAGCATTAGAAGGATAGAGTCCACGCCGAGTAATAAAAATAATACCAAACAAAATCTTAGTGTGACAGAGATGGGCCTCATAGCTGACAGGTGAAAAGTAAGCAGGTTAATGAACGGAATAGGAGGGGAGTCTCCTTTGGATGCTGGTGGGGAGTCACTTGGTAGAGGTTCTGGGAGCAGGTAGTAGAAATTCCGTCAAGTGAGATAGGTACGTTAGTAATTGAAGTTTAGCTTCCAGATCTAATGGTCATAGAAACCATTTTCCTAGAAAGAGTCCTGCTCTATTTACTTATCTGACAGCTGACCTTCTTTCTTGGCCAACTTCTGTATTAATAGCAAAGCCTCCCATTTGGGAAGTATTGCTGTTAATATAGTTCATTTCTTTTTCTTCTCATTACTCAAATTTCTTCTCTCAAGTTGTTTTCAATGCCTCACTCACTAAATAAATATTCTGTATTTTTTCCTTCCACTAAAGTATATTATCATTTTTTAAATACACCTTGATGGCTTATTAAAACAATAGTCTTAAATCATTAATGAATAAAAAGATATAGTTCCCTTGTCTGTGAAGACAGAAATAAATATTTGCAACTTGTTAAGAGATGAAAAGAAAATGCCATCTCTTTAGTGTAAAAATACTCTAATTGAGTAAAAGTAGTATAGTTTACTTTTCATTAAAAATCTCCAGATACTCTTGGTCAGGTACACTAACAATAATCAACAAAAACAAAAGTGACAAAATAAATTTGTCTTGATAAAATTTGTATAATTCTCAAAAATACATTTAGCAAAACAGCTATAAGATTTATATAAAAAGAAGTGTATACATTTTAATACATTTTTAAAGAAATAATCTCATATTTCAGAGACAAAACTGTCAAGAAGCTATTGCTCTTATTATAAACTTGATAAAGCAAAAAACCCACAAGATATGGAATACAAAAAGATGTCTGTGTATTGTAAAAAGCTAAGAGAACTGAGCATACATTGCCGTTATTTTAAAATGCTCTGATATCTGTAGCCTTACACCCACTTTGCTACCGCATTGGCTTTGCTCTGCCTTGTGATTGGCACCCCTATGTTCTGCAGCTTCTTTAGAGACCACCTGCTGCTGAATATTTCTGTTTCCATTAGGCATGAATGTCTTTGTTGTTCAATCTGTTACTCTGGTCTCATTTCTTTTCTGTATATTTCAATTCTCTTGGTGAGGGAGAACTTTCACTTCCACTCGGTGTATGTTTGGAGTCTGCTTACAACATATATCATATTTTGCCATGCATAATGCACACTTTTTTTGCCCAAATTTTTGAGGGAGAAATAGGATGCACATTACACATGGGTATAATGATTACATACCACGGGTATAATAATCCCATGTAACTCATACAAAATGTGGGTGAGTGTTATAAACAGCAAAATATATAGGGTACTTCTTCATGAGTTTTAGTTAGAAACACAAAAACCTCTTTTTTTTTTTTTCAAAAGCTACCCTCCTGTACCAAAAGCAAAGAAGGGGAGTCTAGTTTTTTCTTCTTCTTTCTTTATAGATACTTTGTGTCTGTATGTGTATGTGTTATTTCTCTGGTAAGTATTTGAGGAAAAGAAAGTCAACCATCCTTGACTTTCCAAAGAATGATCTTGAGTTTTATATAAATAATGGAATGATATCTTTTATGTATTCATATTTTATTTGTATTTATGACACCTGACAATTAAAGCTGTCTTCCACCAGGGCTGGGATCTTTTAATGTTTATTTCCCTGATGTACCTCACATGCCTAGAACTGTTTGTTGTGTACTATTTGGTCTAAGAATACATGAGAAATTGTGCTGAATGAACAAGGGACACCAGGCTCTACAAGCAGAATCCCAAATCTGAACACTACTCACAAAAATAATTAGCATTAATGAGCTGGCCGGCCTCCTAATCTGAAATATCTGTGAAGAGTAGAAGTCTAAAGTGAGCTTCACTGAGGTCTATATAAGGTGACAATTTTAGGGGATGTACTTAACTTTTAAAGTTAGTTTTGGGAGAGCTGGGGGTAAGCTGGATTTATGATAGGTAAAAGTTAAAGAAAAGTTTAAAATAATTATTATTTAATGAGTGTATGTCATGTTCCAACTTGAGTAATTTACATATATTTTGTATGTTTTTTAATACTTCACAAACACTCTGCAGACTGTTTCCCTGTTTTATAGATTTAAAAAAAAGTTCTGTAAGTTTCTCATAGACAAATAGTAAATAGAAGCAACAGAATTAAAAATCTATCTCTGTCTAAGGAATGTTTTTTTTTTTCCCCAAGGTCACACTGCCACTTCAAAGATAATTGCCATTTCATAGGAAACATTTTAGGTGAGAATTGCTTGATACGAAGTTTATTTAATAACATGTTCTCAAAATAACATATTTAAAATGTTCATTCTTCAAGTATAAGAGAAATCTTGTCTTCCTTTTGCAGCCTCATGGAAATTCAGGTAATTTGTTTTGAGTCTCTATAGACATGAATGCCGAAAAGAAGTGTGAATACACACTTGTCAGGTCTCCTTAGAAGACAGGAAACTACGATTCCACTCCAGGGAAAGCACTACAAGACGCTCCAGCTATATTCCTCTATACACCCTCTCATACTTGCCCACAGGAGGGCAATTTAGCTAATTGATGAGCTGTGAGAAGAAAGTTTTCATACTTCTGTCTTAGTCCATTTGGGCTGGTATAACAGACTGGTGGCTTATAAACAACAGAAATGTATTTCTCACATTTCAGGAAGCTAGGAACCTCCACAGCAAGGCACGGGGAGATTCGAAGCCTGATGGGGCCTGCCTGCTAGTTCATGGACAGCCTCCTTTTCACTATGATCTCTTATGGCAGAAGGGGCAAGGGAGCTCTCAGAGGTCTCTTTACAAGGGCACTAGTACCACTGATGAGGACTCTGCCCTTATGACCTAATCACTTTCCAAAGTACTACCATCTAATATTTCCACATTGGGGTTAGGGGGACACAAACATTCAGTTCATAGTATACAGAGTTTAAGGCTTTCTGGGTCCTCCCTCTTTGCAGTGGCCTCTTCTCTGATGCATGTGCTCTTTCTTCCAAGGCGGGGCTCCTGGCCTGTACGGACAGGGATGTCTGTCATTTAGGCTGTGCCGGTGGCCCTGAGAACGGTCTGGGCACTGTCAGCAGTGAAGTATTAAGATGTGCTACAACCTCCCCTTGGCCTGGCTGGTGTGGCTCAGTGGATTAAGCACAAGACTGTGAAGCAAAGGGTCACTGGTTTGATTCCCAGTCAGGGCACATGCCTGGGTTGTGGGCCAGGTCCCTAGTGGGGGCTGCACAATAGGCAACCACATATTGATGTTTCTCTGTCTCTCTTTCTTTTTTACTTCCCCTATCTCTAAAAGTAAATACATAAAATCTTAAAAAAAAAAAGACCTCCTTCTTTGTCTAGATATCTAAGACAGGTTTTCTAGTTCTGTTTTTATCAAAATTATAACTAACTTGATCTCTATTTATGTGACACTTCTACCAGTTTAAACATAGAAGGAGGTAAGATTCCCTTCTTTTTCATTGCTGTGTAGTATTCCATTATGTAAATATACCACAGCTTTTTTATCCAGTCATCTAGTAATGGGCACTTGGCCTGTTTCCAGATCTTGGCTATTGCAAACAATGCTGCAATGAACACAAGGGTGCATATATTCTTTTAGAATTAGTGTTTAGGAATTTTTAGGATATATTACCAAAAGTGGGATTGTCAGAGGGAAGAGTAGGGGTGGGGGCTGGGTGGAGGTGGGAAAAAGGGATGGAGAGAATGAGGACATGTGTAATAGTGTCACCAATAAAAATAACTTTAAAAACTTTGAAGGAAGGATAGTGAACTTTCTATACCTCTTTATCACCTCCTTCTTTAATCAGGTCTTCCTCAGTTCCTTGAATAGTATATATCTCAGTTACATGAAGATAACTCAATTTAACAGTTGTGAAAGCATTCTATAAACAGAAGTGACTATAAAAATTTTAGCTATTTTCTATTGGATTTGAGTGAAGACAGGTGCTTAAGAATAATTATATCATTCAATTGCATAATGGTTTGTTTAATTCCCCCAAAAGAATTAGATTTAAAAGAAAATTTAAGGGAAAATAAATGTTGGACTGTGTTAAAACCTGCTGAAGAAAGGACAAGTGAGCTGGGCCTGTCATAGACCATAACACTCATAATAATTTCATTGTGTCAATAAAATTATAACATTGAAAAAGTTTCTGTTACAGAGTCACAGAAACTCCTAAATTTACAGTACATACATTTAAGAATGGAAATGATAATATACATAACTCACTTAAAGACCAATTTTAATTGACATAGCTCTGAGACATGACAGTTAGCTGGAATCCAAGGTTGCAGTGCTGCTGGCCCCAATGGCAAGAGTAAAACCCCTGGCCTTCTTCAATGAGCGTATGTATAAATCACAAGTAGTATAGGATCTAGCATAGTGCCTACATCTTAATAAGTATTAGTGTATCCTCTTCAATTCAAAGATTAAAATTCCTATATTCACTTTGCTTCTACTTCTCTTAATGCATTAAAGAGATTTAATCCTCCCCGTATGGTCAGCGGGGGTACACGAGGTGAGTAATTTTCAGAGAAAGGGGAAAAATGACTTTATTTTTAAAAAAATAATGTCTCATTTTTCCCAACTAAAGCGACCTCATTTTGATGGATAATTGTGTTCTAAATAAGTTGAGTTTAGTCAAATCTCGAAAATGGAATTGCATTCTGTATAAAAGAGAATGGATCAAAATAGACTGAAAAATGCTAGTAGATATTATAATTGAAAACCTCTCAAGATGTGAGTATTAAGTCCATAATTCACCTGCTGGCCATTGAAGTTTCTTTTTTCTTAAAAGGGGGATTCTTAAAACTATTTTTAATTTCTAGGTGATTTATATCCACTAGTGTAGGAGTGGGAGTGTGACTGAACATGGGTGTGCGTGTGAAGGACAGTGTGAGTACATGTGAGTGGGAGTGTGCATGCGCAAACATGTAAGGACATATATGAACATGACTGCAGGCTGCAGTGTGTGTCTGTGCGCTCGGGCCTCAGGGGACTGGGGTTAAGGCTCATGAATGCACAGAGAGCATATTCAACAAGTCAGTGTTAAGTGGAATTTCCGAGCTTCCCTCACCTCTGCCAGCAAGTCTGCCAATGCTTCTCGGCTCTACATTGCCTCGATTTATGCTGCTTGAAGGAGCCCCCAGTGTGTTTCTCACATTCCTCCCCTCTCCCCCTGAGAAGCCTCCTTTACATTAAGATTTTGATTAGATCATAACACTGGTGTGTTTATTTTTCTCTCCTTCTTTTCCTTCCTGTTGGCAGATACTTTGCTGCTAATATCTTCTCAGTTGTGCAAACGTTGCCTAAAAGACAAATCTGACTCACAGTTAGGTGACATTAGACATAGGCAAAAGACTCAACTTTAGGTGTTTTTTTTAAAAATCCTATTCAAGGATATGTTTGTTGATTTTAGAGAGAAAGGAAGAGAGAGAGAGAAACAGAAAGAGAGAGAGAGACAGAAAGAAATGTGAGAGAGAAACATTGATCGGTTGCCCCCTGCAAACACCCCAAACCAAGGATTTAAACCGCAACCTAGGTATATGCCCTGACTAGGAATCAAACCCTCAACTCTTTGGTGATTAGGGCAATGCTCTGACCAAATGAACTACCCAACCAGGGCATGACTCAATTTTAGGTTTGAGTCACTGTTTGAGTTACAAACAGTGATGCCATATGTTTGTAACTACTGTGTTAGCCCGGTTCTGTCCTTTCCCATGGCCCTTTGCTATTGTTCAGCATCAGTAATATTCTCTTGTAGGTATGAAGCTAGTATTCAGTCTTTTTGTGAAAAAAACTTTTCTTTTTACTTAAATGTTTCTTAATTTATTCCAAAGGATATTTTTGCCACTTTTTTCTATTCTGTAAATTAGTCCAGAATCTATTACTTAATATTCAAATATTTTTTTCTTTGAACTGTATGTTCTCCCCAGCTAGGTGAGTTTCCTAGGAACCCATCTGTATCAGTGCACCAGAGGGAGTTGTCGTGAGAGACTGCATTCGGCTTCAGTGAATTTTTTTGAGGACTCTTTCAACACGCTGGCCCATTTCGTGATGGGTGATCTACGAGCACACCTGCCCCCACAGTGCTGAGTGTTCAGCAGTTTTTGAGCAAAAACAGCATGACTCCCGTGCCCCACCCTCCCTATTCACCCCATCTCACCCCAAGCAACTTTATTTTTTCGTTTGTTTCTCTAGATGAGAAAAGTCTTCAAAAGAAAACATTTTGCCGATGTGAAAGAGGTGAAACAAAAAATGGCAGAAACACAAAAAAGCATCATAATTGACAAGTCCAAAAACTGTTTTGAGCAGTGGAAAAAATATCTTGATAGGTGTATTGCCTCAAATAGAAAGTAGTAGGCTCTGTACTTTGAAAGTAGACTGAAGTTTAAACATTTAAGAATAAATACAAACTGTTTTATAAATAAATTCCATCTTTGGGTCCCCCATCATAGATTTGTGGTAACATTTTTCTCTGGTGACTGTGAATTTCACTTTCACTGAAATAGAAACTCCTCCATCTTGCCACTGTGTGACTGCCACATGCCAGGCAGACCCATCCTACTGGTGTCCCACATTTTACTGGCAAAATGTGAGGACACAAGATTTTTAAAAGTTTGCATATAATACTAGAAGATGTGAAGCAAAATGTATAATCCATGCATACTTAGGTGCAGGGCACAGGGATATATATACACACATATACATATGTGTGTGCATATGCATATGTATATATATGTGTGTGTGTCCTCCTTTGAAGTTAAATAGACCAATAAAAATACAATCTCAAGGTAATGTTACTCAGTGACATTTTGTTTTCATTTAGGCCAAATGATATATTCCGAGTTCTCACAAGCGAGATATAGCCCTTTCTCCGACAGTATGGAAAGCCTACACTTGCCCTCCTGGCTCTGGCGATGGTGGTTAAAGAGAAGGTAATAATGAGGTTAGTTATACATGGGTTTCCTTGCCGGAGTAGTACATACAATTCTTGCAATTAGAAAAAATATTTGAGGTACCTTAAATCTAATTCCGAATATGCTTCCAGCGAGTAGCAGACACAAAATGAGACCTAATAAACAGTAGTTGGTGAAAAGATGTGTGATAGTGAAGTCTTCCCTTAAATTGCACTGTTTTTCCTTTTACTCTGAGTTAACATATATACAACACAGAGGTTTCATATTTTCTTCAAGCCTTTTGGGTAGTGACTTATCCTTTAATAAGCTAACCTTCTGAGTTCAAATTCAGTTCATAAAATGACATTTCCAAAGATCAGGAAAAGTAGTATTTCGAAAATAAGAGTACATTAGCTAGCAGTCAATTTGTGTGTTTGCTGTTCACTTTCCGCAATGTTCTCAAATCATCCTAAAATGTCTTTCTAGGTGCTGAAGCCAAAATATTGTTTCCTTCATAGATTAACAACATATTGCTGTTGGTTAAGAATATTCAGTGTTTCTGTCTTAAAAGCACCTTAAAACACAGTTGGCATTTTATACTTTTTTATAAGCTTGTACAAAATATCTAGGGAAAAGTGTATTCTGTGGGTGAAATCTCATTATTAATCTTTTGAAACAACTGCAACAGAAATCAAAGCCAAAAAATAAATAGAGGATGGTGAAAGAGATTCACAAACCTGTTCAAATTCTAAGTTCAATTAAACTAATTTTCTGGTGAAAGTTTAGAGATATCTGCTAACGCTCAATGCTTTAGTGGGCTCACAGAGCTGGACCAGCCTCTGCTACTTTGCAGAAAACGTGTGGTCTGCAGGTATTTCCCCCCTAAGAGATGGAGCCCCTGAGGATCAGATAGCCCTTGGGAAAAGGACTGCAACATGAGGTTTAGCAAATGCATCTGAATGCAGCTGGAATCTAGTTAGTGTCAACTTACCTAACCCTATGCCAAGTACTTGGGAACTGAGATTGAAATAGGTATAAAGCCAAAAATAAACAAAGAAACAACAACAAAAACCAGACCCCAAATGACTTCTGAGAGCCACAGAACAGCAAACTCCTGGAAAATAAGAGCCCTTGTTGGTTCATACCTGGTTTGTGGCAATCAGAGATGAGACTGGGTTCGGAGAATCAGTAAAACAGCCAATGGCACAAACGCCCACGTTTCTGTTCAGTAGGAGGAACATATAGTCTAAAAAGCAAACATAATTATGACAGCCTGCTTCTGCATGAACTGCCTGTCTTCCTTATTCACAGCGTTAGCATATTATGTAAATACCTTCTATTTTAAGCTTCAATAATACATTATTTTAGTACTGTTTTGAACAAAACTTAAAGAAGACTGCTTTCTACAGAAATTGACAATGTTTATCTGAAGGGCATCCCCCCATTCATATGTTTTATTATGACTCCTATTGTTTCCCCCCCTCCTAAACTCTTTTCTCTACATGTACTTCAACACAGACTCACATCCATGTACATAGCACATGGACATGAGTGGCAGACCCTTCAGGCAGCCTGTCCGTGCAGCCCTTCTGTTAGGGTGCTGGCCAGTCAGGGAAGGCCAGCAGCATCGAGGGATCCCTTATGTGGTGGGCCTTGCCACATGCCAAGGTAGGTACTGAACACTGGGGAAAAATAATATAAAATAACCCTCTGCTTTGCAGAAGATTCATGTTTTATAGATCTATAAACAGAACATATACACATGCACACATTTTTTTTCTTAAACACTCCGTGTGTTGTATATATATATGTATGTATGCTGAAAACAGGAACCTGCTAATGAGAGGGTCGTCTGTGTCCTGATCTCTGCAGTAGGTTTGGGTGTACACATTTTGAAGTATGAACAGGGACAGAGCTGAACACCCCTGCATGATTAAGAAATGAGAAATATAGAGAGACTGAAGAATGTGATTGGGGAAGCTGTGTAAACAGAAAGAAAGAAAAAAGAATAAATGGACCCTTTGTTAGTGTTGACCACAGAACACATTTTGGAAAATAATATCTACTGAGGATGAAAGTTTTTTGTTATCAATATTTCACGTAAAAAAAACTTCTCTCCCCACATACGTAATCCTCAGTACATTCTTTGTTTCTCTTTATTGTGCTTGTGCATAGATAATTCTGGCATACAAAATTTGTAGCAAATTATGTGATAAACACGTGTGAAACCACCTCCGAGCCAAAGAAATTTCATCTTTACAGTAGTAATTGAAGCATATTTTATACCTTCATTCTCCAGAGGTGGTCAATGTCCCAACTTTTATTTATGGTACATCTGCATGTTTATACATATTATATATAATATATATAATAATATATGTGTTGTTTGAATGAATATAATAAATATTTTAGAACACAGTGTTTTGATACTTTGTAATAGACTTTATCTTTTAGAGCAATTTTAGGTGCACGGCAAAATTGAGTGGAAGGTACAGAGATTTCTGATATATACTCTGCCCCCATACATGCGTGGCCTCCCCCTTATCAACATCCCCCACCAGAGAGCTATATTTGTTATAATTGATGAACTCCCATTGACACATTGTTACCCCCCAAAGTCCATTAGTTTACGTTAGAGTTCGCTTTTGGTGTTGTACATTCTATTGGTTTGAACGGATGTATTCTCCATTTATAGTATTATAGTGTTTATAGCATTATACAGAGTTTTACTGTCCTAAAAATCATCTGTTTCTCTGATTCATCCCTCCCTCTCCCCTAACCTCTAGCAACTACTGATCTTTTTTACTGCCTCCGTAGTTTTGCCTTTTCTGGAATATCATATATTGGAATCATACATACTGGAATCATAGGGTATATAACTTTTTTAGATTGACCTCCTTCACTTACTAATATGCATTTAGGATTCCTTCATGTATTTTCATAACTTGACAGCTCATTTCTTTGTAGCACTAAATAATATTCCATCATCTGGATATACCAGTTTATCCATTCACCTATTGAAAGACATCTTAGGTGTTCCAACTTATGGTAATTATGCATAAAAGCTGCTATAAATACGTGCAGGTTTTTGTGTGGACATGTTCTCAGTTCCTCTGGATAATTTAAAAGATGAGAAATTAATCAATTATATGGTAAGACTACATTTGGTTTTGTTAAGAAACCGCCCAGATATTTTCCAATGTGTCTGTGAATTCCCACCAGCAACGAATGAGTGCTCCTGTTGCTCCACATCCTTGCCAATATTCGGTGTTTTCAGGGTTCTAGAATTTTGGCCATGCTAGTAGGTGGGTAGTGGTTATCTCATTGTTGTTTCAATGTGCATTTGTCTAATGATATATGATATAAAGCATCTTTTCACATGCTTATTTTCCACATGTATATCTTCTTTAGTGAGTTAGGTGTCTGTTAAGGTATTTAGGCCATTTTTAAATAGTACACTTATTGTTTAGTCTGTTATATGCTCCATATTATTTTTGGAGATATATGTTGGAGAGTCAGTTTATTCATATAAATACTTTATATAAATTCATTTTTATTTTATTTTAATCATTGTTCATTTTTTCTATAAATTCATTTTTAATAAAGATTTTATTTTTAGAGAGGGGAAGGGAGGGAGAAAGAGAGGAGAAAATCATCAATGTGGGAGAGAAATATTAAAATGAGAGAGAAGCATCCATCCTCTACTACATGTCCCATCCAGGCTGAACCCACAAGGCAGGCATGTGCCCTGACTGGGAGTTGAACCAGTGACCTATCACTCTGGGGGACAATGTTCAACCAACTAAGCCACAGAAGCCAGGGCTAAATTAATTTGTTTTATTTGTTTAATCACTTTTCATAATTCCTCTTTTCTTGATTACTGTTGTTTTAAAATTTTTATTTATTTACTTTTAGAGAGATGGGAAGGTGGGGAGAAAAGGAGGGAGGGAAACATCAATCGATTGTGAACACACAACCCAGGCATGTGCCCTGGCCAGGAATTGAATCTGCAACCTTTCACTTTGCAGGATGATGCCCAACCAAACTGAGCCACACTGGTCAGAACTTGATTATGGGTTTGGAAATTATTTAAGCATATTCCTATTCTTTTAGGACATCTTTAGAAGTTACCATGAATTCTTTACCTAATAAAGTCTGAAGTTATTTAACATTTTGATTTCATCCCCCAAAATTAAATTATAGTCGTGAGAATCTCCTGACCCTCTGGGCCCCAGCACAACTCAAGAAAAGGCATACGTGCCTTTTCGTGTGTCCTTTCTCTCTTGGAGAAGAGATTTTTTTCTGGAGCATTTGATGATTGAATCTATAGACTATGGAACATCCCAGTGTTATACAGGGGATTCAGTAGTTCTGGCATCTCCTATAAGACCATGTGTCTTCTGTTCATGAGTCATCATTTCTACACTCTTAGATCCTGAGAACTGCGACTCCTTTTCCACTTCAGTCACCCCTGAAGGGTGTTGCTTTTCAGCTCAAGTTTACTGCCCCGGTTTTTGTCCCCATTTTATTTATGGCTACTAGGACATTCGCTGCTTTCTAGAAAGTGAAAGTATATATTCATATAGTCAACCACAATTTATTGAGCACTTACTCTATGCCAGACATTAATTCTTGACACAAGGCAGACAGCATTGAACAAGACAGACAAAATCCCTTTATTTCAAAATGTTAGCTATATGTCATCCATCATTTCTGGGTGGTTTATGGCAAGAGATTTTGTTGTTCTTTTAAGTATAGCTACTCTGTTGTATTTCTGGAAATGATCCCCTTAACTCTCTATTTAATATAAGTATGCACATAAAATTATGGCAAAATAAATTACTAGTATAGTCAATAAACATTCCTAAAATGGTTATAGGCTCAGACTTCCCAAGTTTCCACTTACTCTTTATTTATTTATTTATTTATTTATTTATTTATTTAATTTATTTATTTTTGCCTCTGCTGGGTTATTACCTGCAGTAGTGACCTACATTAATGTTTAAGATTATACTGGCTCTCTGGAATGTAAACTATTTGGCACATTGCTTAGTGTGATATAGTTGCCTAAAGGTAATAATTACCCATTTCTTGGTTATCTGTCATGCAATAGGGCAAATTATTTTCTATCTCCTTTAGTTATAAAATAATAAAACTTCACTATACAAGAAATAAGTGGATGATTAAATATTGCCCAATAAAGTGTGCTGTCCTCTGAGTATTGATATTTTTTAAGTCTCACTTCCTAATTTGAAGGCAAATATCTAATTTACTAATGAAGTAAATTAGCCATGAAGTAGTTTGTAGCCATGAAGTCGACTGCTACCTGTCATTACAGCTCTATGCACTTTGCAGACTGTGTATTCTTCCCTTGAATACCATGACCAAGTTAGATTTCTCCTCTGCTTTAGTAGCAACTCACAAAGAACCTCAAAGAATCAACCAGGAATTAGCACAGAGACTTATATCGATGCTCGTGAAATAATTAATGTTGATATAATCAGTTTGATTTTTCATTATTAACATAATGTGACTTTAGAATCTGTTTTATCCAAAAACTTGTCATTGTACGTGTGACTTATCTCTCTCTTAGAGGGTTTTCTTCCCCCGTCAAGTACAGCAGTAATGGGTAACTACCTCTGGCCCCACTATGTTTAATTTACATGACATATTTTACTCACACCTGGTTTCTTCCTGTTCCTTTTGAACAGGAAGCACTAAGAGCACTAAGCTTAATATATCGTATTAGCCTGCTTGGCTTGTCATAACAGAATACCACAGATGGGATGGCTCAGACAACAGCAACTTACTTTCTAACAGCTTGGGAACCTGGAAGTCAAAGATCAAGATGCCAGCAGGGTTTGTTTCTGGTGAAACCTTCCTTGCTGGCTTGCAGAGGATTGCTTTCTCACTGTGAGCTCACATGGAGTTTCCTGAGTGTGCCTGGAGAGAGAGTGAGCTCACTGCTGTCTCTTCTTCTACCCACGAAGACACTAGTCTTATCAGATTAAAGCTCTGTTCTTATGACTCATTTTGCCTTAATTTCCTCTTTAAAAGTCTTATCTCCAAATATAGTTTTAGTGGAGTTATGGCTTCGACAGATTTGGAGGGGGGAGGATACAATTCAGTCCATTAACAGGAATATTTTCTTAAATACTATTAAATACAGTTTTTTTTGTGATTACAAAATTATAAGACAATCTCTATAAGTTAGTGTTTGTTTATTTGATCACATTTTATTTATACATCTTTGCTATGAAATAAAACATTTATATAAAAATACCAGTTCTGTAAGTTCTCAGAGTAGTGCTCCTCAACTGGCATTTCATGTCTGTTCATTATTTAGAGCCACCACCCAGTACCAGGTAATCTAATTCACTAGTCCTGAAAAGAAGCTTGAAGAATCTAGTCTTCAAAAGCCTAATAGAGCTGCCTAAATTATCTGGGAATTTAGAGCAACTATTTAAATAGTTTGCATATTTCAATCTATTGGTGGACAATAGTTGTACTACAGCTGATCACTTCCTATAGGTAAATGACACGGATATTCCTTTTCCAAATGTTGCTCATGCATAATTTTTGTTGTTTAGCACAGAACAGTGAACTAGCAGGCTAGTATTTTCTTTGTGAGCTGAGTTAGCAGATGAACATCAGGTACAAATTGACAGAGGACAGTGATGAAAATCTGTGAGGAATAAAAATGTACTTCTAAGGTGTGGCATAACAAAAATTCTATTATTCAGTAATTTCACTAGACATTCCTAGAGAAACAAAAAAATGGCAAAAGTAAATATGTGACTGAGAAGGGGAAAATCATACTTAAGAACCCCAGGAAACCTGGAAAATTAGAATGATAAGTTAATAGAGAAAGAAGGTGACTCTCTGTCTGGTGCAGATGCTTTATTGTCCTTTAGCAGGAGCCACAGGCTGTTGGTTTATTTATAACTCAGCTGCCACGTTCTGCGGTCATGTAAATCCTCGCGATACAACGGAGTGGGGGTACATCCAGCAGGGTTAGCGCTACTTTTCCTCGCATTTTCTTTAATAAGGCCTGGGGACTTGCCGAGGCCGACTGCTCAGAGAGCCAACTGTTGACAAGGCGCAGCCCAGCGTTACTCTTTAAACTACTTTTTTGATGATTACTGACATCAGCAGCATCTTCTTATTACAGAGAAGGAAGTAACATTAGTGATTAGCACCTTAACCCTGCAAAGAAAAGGAAAAGAGTGCAACAACTTCTGAACCCTGCAGAGACTAAGAAATAAAAGAAAGGGAATCTCAGTATCTCTGTGATACCAGGAGCGGTTTCAGCGCTGAGGAAAGGGAGGTGCTTCCTCAAAAAGGCCGACGCAGTGAGATTGACACTTTGGGCAGAATTCCTTCCATAAAGAGGTTTTCTGCTTGGCCAACTATATTTTCACACTTTAAAGTCACAGTAGGAAAGCTAAGTACCAGCCGTTAGACAACTTTTTTTTTTTAATGTAAAAATCAATGTTTGCTTT